>CM055824.1:8699240-8726740 GCA_029582265.1 Zoroaster sp. YZ-2022
ACGTCACAGGTCACAAAATTGCAAACCTCGTTTCCAGATCGCGATACTATGTGCCCGGCCTATCCGAATTCGTGTATTGTCGCTGTGGTACGAGGTTGGTATTGATCGATCGTTGTCAATAGAACTCAATAGAACTGATATTGGCATCAAACTCACATTTCTGGGTGAATTTAGAACCTAAATCTGTTTCAAAATGGCAGTTTGTGTATGTGTATGGGTTGCATTTTTCCTGATGAAAATAATGAATAATGAATAATGAAAAAACCCTCACCAAAATTTGATAAATGGCTGACGAGAAACTAGTAATCAACTTTCATTGGCCTAACCTATGTCATATATGTGTAAGAAGTGAAGATGATGCAGCAGTCATGGCAGTTTGACCAGTGTGTAACGTAGGCCTAACCTTGCCTGCATCATGCAACATTATAATTTATATGGGCGCTGATTACATTGGACTTTCATCTATCTACTGATTACCTCTGAGTTCTATAGGATTATATTTAAGACTTAATCATGTAAAAGATAGACATACCATTATACATTTGATGAGTTAGAATGGTGATAGCGCCCTCAATAGTTCAAGTATTTTTTATGGCAAATGAGCTTATCTCACAGATGGACATGTCTTAACTTAAGGTTTTTTTTATGGCAAAACAGCCTATCTTAAAGTAAACTTGTTTTGCCATAAACACTCAACATTATGTTTTGAACTCATTTGAAAGGCAGATCTATGTATCTTAGACTTAGTATGTTTTACCAAATAAAAATAAAGTATGCATGACTTAATTCAAAGTTAGACGTTTCTCAAACTTAGATATTTTTTTAGCAAAACAGCTTATCTTCAAGTTAAGTTGTTTTACCCTAAACACTCCACATTAGGTTATAATCAATTTGGAAGGCAAAGTAGTCTATCTTGGACTTACAATGTTTTACCAACAAAACAAGAAACTGTGAATGACTTAGTTTAGAGATAAGGCGTTTTGCCATACAAAACCAGAGTGAACGTGTGCAAAGAATGTGAGATAGGACATGCTATCTTCAAAACAATCCATCGTACGCGCGCCTTTGAAACTTTCACAAATGAAAAGAGCGCCCTCAATTTACCCAAAAATGATCTTATCTCAAAAATCAAAATTTTCGAGTTGGGCTGTTTTGCCATGGAAGGGCCGTGTTGAGGGCACATGTCGTTAGACCACTGTGGGCGAAAGGGCAGTATAGTGCGTCGCGTTTGGCGTATTTTGCAGTTGATGTGCGTACGCACGGAATATCTCCAGCAATCATTGGCTGATAGAAGTACACGCGCGCTTAGTACCATAAACTACGCGCATGAAGTAAGTACAACGCTCACATGACGCCAAAGTGGCTATCATCAATACACTGGGTGAGAATTCACCGCTAGAGGGCTACGATGTGCACTGAGCGAATACAAAGTCCTTGGCCACATCCAGTTACAAAAATTAATGATTTAATATTCGTAAACATTACTTGATGTGAATTTGGTGACGATCCTGAGCAATAATGTAATTTTGTTGAAACGTGAAAATTATTAAAAATTTGAAATGGATCAATCACGGACTCACATTTCAATTCTCACATTAGAATACGAAGTTGAATGTTTTTTTGTACTCATACTAATTAAATTTTATACTAATAAATTAGCTGAAACTTTGGTTTATAAACATATATCTTCGTTCTCATTAAATATGAATGGCATTTAACCAATGGTGTACAACATGGGCGTGGCCAAGGGGGTGAGGATGTTCATATTGTGAAGAATGAGACTGAGGGGAAGAGGCAGTCGGAATAACAGGACCTTATTATCTGGAAGCATTCAAATAGCAAAGTCTATACTTTTAATTGCTGTCATTCCTATTCGGATGTTTAGCATAATTACAAATGAACGAGTGGTTTGTTTGTCCGTCGGTCATCTTTCGTCGGTCACCTTTCGTCGGTCAGTGAAGGACAGCACCTACCTTGTACTTGTTATCGGGGTCCTGAGCCAAGAGCGCTGCAGTTGCCAGCCCAATGCCGGACGAACACCCAGTTATCAAGACCGTAGTTCTACCCATGATTTTGAACGGTGTGTAATGAGCTACCTGTATGGAGTGACTTCAAACGAGTACACGGTAAATTTTCTCCCCCAGACTGAGTGAACGTGCACACAAATCATTTATAGCTATTCAACAATCAGATTTCTGTTTGCTCGGCGCGGCCCAGGCCAAACACTTCTACAATTTATGTCTCCCATGTCAACCTAGCCTTTAGTCAAGGCACACCTAAAGCGGCAAACAGACGTACATGTACATGGCCAATCGCGTTCGTGGAATATTTTCGTGTCAACGTCACCATGAATGATTTACTGAGTTTTGTTGTTGTGATTAATGCCACACTATTTGTTGCAGCTGGCGTGTGCGTCAGTTCAACCATAGTGCAATGTCAACAGGGGCGCGTTTTCGCGACTGCAACCAGAAACATGTTTGGGCTTTGGTCATTGGTTAGGCGTTTTCGGTTGTGCTGCGATGACGTCATTGTTCTGACCAAACGTGAACCGAAGTTTGTGATCGGTTACGCTTGGTTTCATACGGAGCCCCTAAAGGGACATATGATGAAAACAAATTTACGTGCGAAGAAATAATTTGAGTTCTTTATTTCGTGCGCTCGAAATAACTTATTTCGTGAGCACGAAATGATTTCGAGCGCACGAAATAAAGAACTCAAATTATTTCTTCGTACGTAAATTTGTTTTCATCATATGTCCCTTTAGGGGCTCCGTAGTTTCAAGATGGCAGATTGTAAAAAGTAACGGAGGTTTTATTTGTTAAACATGATGAAATGATTGTTCGTATACCAGAACAAGCACTCACGAGTAAGTTCTATTTTGCAAAAATTTTAATTACACCGTATATTTTGAGAAACGTTGATGATTGAACACGTGACAAACTACAAACAATTTTCTGGTTACGTTCACGTTTTCGTGGAGCTATGCCGTCTGTTTCAGGTCAAGGATATGACGTCAGAAACAAGTTTCTGGTTAGGGTCGCAAAAACGCGCCCCTGGTCATGAATGCGGGGTACACAAGGAACGTTCGCTTTAGCAACCGACGCATGGCAAAATTTTGTAATTAGCTAGGACCAAAATCAAACATCGTTTACATACGTTTGACATTTGGTTGTGTTTGTAGAACATATATTTTAAACTGAAATATTTTAAACTGAAACAGTTGAAAAAAAAACCAATTAAATAGAAATAGCCTTTTAATGTGACCCGCTCTGCGAAAAAGGGTATTAAGGGACGCTATGCTATTACCCGTAAAGGGCTGTTCTATGTGGAGAGGGTGAAACAAAAATTCACAACGTGATTTTTTTTATTTTGGTTTATTGGCTTCTCTTATATCAATACTTTCATAATTTATTTACAGAAATATTATTATTGATGAGTAAAGATGAAAAAACAAACGTTTAAATTTTACACATTATGCAAATTAGCAAAAATATTTGAAAAAATACTTCAAGATGCTTGATAATTCAAATTTATATTGCACAAGCATTCCTAAAGGAGCTCAAAAGGAACATAACTGTTGCTATGGGCAACCGGCATTCAAGAGAGTTTCTTCTTAGCTCATTTCTTTTTCCACTTGCTGTGTTTAAAGGGCTGTATCTCTGAAGGCACTTCCGTTAATTTGTACAATATGAATATGCAAAAATCAGTATATCTCCAGAATGCAAAATGCCACAGGGTTCAAACCTACACCAAATTAAAGCTTATAATGTAACCAATTCAGCTATGTATGTAACTCAATTTTTAAATTTTGTCCCATAATGCCCATTTTTGTGAAGCCGGTCACAAATGACTTTTTCCAAATTGCAATAAATTTGAAAAATGTAAAAAAATTTATACACATTTTCAAGAACATTATTTCACAGAACGTAAATTTCATTGTATGGAACATTCTTTCATGGCCAAAAAGTTTGCCAAACTGTCAAAATAAGGATGATGTTCGAGTTCGACTAATCAATAAAACTTGACAGTCGGGCTAAGGATACGGCCAGGACGTAGCAATGACGTAGTTCAGTGGCGTTTTTTCAGAAGATGGCATTTGAGGGGGAGGGAACCAGGATTGTGTGCTCGGGTGGGGGTGGGGGGGGGGGGGGACTTGAAGGCCATTTTTGTTTACAGGCCCTTATGTTTTTTCTGAGGGATCCAAATTCTGAGAAGTGGGGACAAGGCGGCAGAACTTAGCGAGAAGTCGAATAAATACGTGATGGTTTTTGTTTGTTTGTTTGTTTTTTATTAGGCCTATTTTTTTATATTTTTTGTTTGTTTCAGCAAAGACCAGCAGAGATTACATGACAGTTACATATAGTTTAAGAACCTATAGTACATCAATTCATACAGCACTCGGTAACCTTCGTTAGCCTAATTAGCATATTGATCGGGTGATCTATCAAGTTTGTGGTCGTCAAAGGAGAGACGATATTCCTTATTTCACTGCAGATTTCAGTACGTTTTGAAAACTTAGCCTTTTTTCCCTTTTTTTCTTGTTTAAATTAGTACACTTATTGCAAAAAGGATCGATATAAATTTGTTTCTAATGAGATTGCTTTTTAACATAATTATTGACCGAAACATTGTTTAACAGTCCTGCAGTTAAGTCATTATTTTAACCAGCAATGAATTTATTTATCACGCTGTGACATATATTTTATTTGATTCAAGAGGGAATCTAAGCAAATAAAATATCAATAATTAATATTTGTTTAGAGAAAAGGATTTTTTTAACATGAACAAAATTAAATATGCATAACTCTGTTAATATGTTGACATCAATTGTCTTCCTTTTAATTGCCGATGTTTCGATTCTTTTGTTGGCACTTGTTAGTATCTATACTAATGACGTCATAGTGAGATCAGATTCAACATCATGGTTGGTTTGTGTGTAAAATTTGATTGATTTCTAGTCTTTTTCTCAGTCGGTTCTCTGAACTTTCCGTGTTTTCCTGTTGAACTGTTTGGTTCCCAGATGGCAAACTTTCTGAATTATTCACTCGTTTGGGCAGGGTTTGGGGTTTTGTGTGTGTGCATTTACAGTGTTTCTGTGATTTAACAAAAGAGCGCCCTCATGTGTCAAGGATAACATAACCATTAATTTCAAAATTTTAATTGTACGCTTCACCGAGTGTCAAAAAAAAAGACTTACCGTTTTCTATTCACTAAACTGTCAGCGCATTCCCACCAAACTGCTTTTAATCCAAAACTAATACTGACTATCCTCTTTATGCACGATATGTTGATCAGCTCCTCGCCAGGGCATTTAGTATATCGCGTGTTTTCATGAGCTATTGACTCCACTAAAACTCAGTTTTAATTTTGCAGCATGTTTTTTTCTGTACAATATACTTCAATACTCACAATGCCACTGAAATGTGCACAGAGCATAATACCTAGAGTGTGTTTTCGCGACCATGACCAGAAACATGTTTCGGCTTTTGTGCGTCGGTTGCGCGTTTTCACGACTTTGGATGTGCTGCAAGCGTGCAATCACACGGCTGCTCCGACCACATTACAATCGGTTTCAAGATGGCGGATTGTATAAAGTAATAATAGTTTTGTTCCCTATTATTTTGTTCTAAAATTAAAATAACATTGTATAAAATTATTTTGAGAAAGAAATTACGTTTCTGGTAACGTTCGGATTTTCGCGTAGCCATGCGTCAAGAATTCGACGCCAGATATAGTTTCTGGTCTTGGTCGCCAAAACATGCCACTGTATTTAAATTCGATTCAGTGAGCTGTCCCCGGTCGGGTCTTTCCACTTCCTGCCCGCTATTTGAGCCACGCCTTCGCTGCTCTGATACCTCAAGTGGGGGCTCTCGCTCTCAATGACGTCCTTGGTCAGCTGCGCGATCTCATCCGCCGTCTGCATCTCATTGAATACCGAGTCCGCCTTGGGCTTTATCGTGTTCATAAACATGTGCTTCATGATGTCGTCGTAGCCTTTCGTGTGCTCGTCAAGAGAGGCTATGAAAGTGTTTACGAGCTCAGTAGCGACACCCCCTGGCTGAATTAAACTCACCCTGCGGCGGAGGGGGGGGGGGGGAGACAAAACAGTCCGTATTTACACCATTAGTAAAAAATCATGCGTAGTCACCGTACTCCAGGTACAAATAGGCCTACTTAAGCCAATGGAATACATTTTTGTCTTTTAGCCTAAAAGTTAAAAGTCTTCACATACCTGATGTTATACCCATTGAGTAGAATTGGCGCAATTGATTCTGAATATCCTTCCAAGGCAAACTTAGACGCCGAGTAAATGTTGAAGAATGGAATACCTGCAGTACACAAAAACTATCCTGTTACATAGTTTATAATAAGAATCAAAACGAGGCTCACATCCAAAATAGACGGGTGCCTGTCACACTGTGATTTTGTTTAATGATGATTTTCGGTTGGTATATCATTATGTGAAGGTTTGGCACAATGCATCTCAAAAAACCCTCCCTTTATAGTTCCATGTACCGACGGTTGAAAACAAAACCGCACCAAAAACAGCCCCAACAAAATGTTGGATCAAGATCCGCGTCTGCTATTGGGGTGATATGGTCATCTTGGATACCAGTCAAAGTGTGCATATTTTACATGACATTTTGGCTGGTAACAATACAATTTGTATGCTATAAGCATTTCCCCTGCAATTCAAGAGCCTTTATGAATTTAGCCCCCTAGCAACAGTTCCTTTATCTATATGGCAACGTGACACTCAGGACATGTTTTATCTGAACTGACGAACTCGTACCATTGATTCCTGCCATGCTACTGATATTGACAATCCTGCCGGATTTGCGTTCCTTCATTGAGGGGAGTACAGCTCGGATGGCCCGCACGACGCCCCAGAAGTTTGTATCCATCGTCGTCTGACACCACTCCATAGACTTGTACAAGATACCATCGACTCCACATATACCAGCGTTGTTCACTGCACAATTTTACATAAATATAAAAAATCCATTTAAATAATTATTCTTTTTTTCTGAGGTCCTATATTTTAAGTACATTTTCCAACTATGTTTAACTTTGAGACGAAAATGCAACGTTGAATCTATCTATCTATCTATCTATCTATCTATGTCCCATAGCCTTGGAGGCCGTTGGGGCGATATCTTGATGGCTCTTCATGAAGCATTTTTGTCCATCATAGTCGTTGCTGCGTGAGTGATACTACTACACTTGGTGGCACCCATCTCCTCTCTAAGTGTTGCTTAATTAGCTACCAAAGACACCGGGGTAAACCCCTACTCTTGCACGATAAGTGTCATTGTGGGTTCTTTAACGTTCTTTATAGTACACGGGACATACGGCTTAAAGTGTCTTGCTCAAGGACACAAGCGCTGCGACTAGCCAGGCTGGGATTCGAACCCACATTCTGATGCCACAGAACTTGAAGCCGATGCACTAGACCGCTCGGCCACGACACTCCTAACGTTAAAGTTAAATCCATATTCACCAATGACCGACACAATTAAATAAGTATGTTTCCGTAAACACATTGATTCCTCCAGTGTATACATCAGTGTTAAAGGCAAGAACTCGAATCGAATTACATCATGTTTACCACCCGACCGACACAATAATGCAAATTGCGGTACCCACCGCCATACAGAATTCTAGCCGGACTCGTTAGAAGAAAGTCGGGTTCGAATCCCGCCAGAGTCGCCTGTGCATGCATGGAGGTTTTTCAGACGCTAGGAAAGCACAGAGTATACAGTGCTTTATACATAGCGTCGGTATAAGGGCAATAAATATAATCAATTCTTAACTCAGATCAGATTGGCTCAAACTAATTGGCTTGTTGATCGCATGCAGCTGGTGCGTGACGTATGCACTGGTTTCAACATTAGCAATCCCAATATGCTATAAAGAGACCATTTACTTTTAAATAAACACCTTTTAATAACTTAAAGATATATGGCCCATGTTTGGCTCACGAGACCCCAAAAAACAGCATTTAAAAAGCAAATGTATTTTGAAAAATAATATCGTTATTAAACAAACATTTAAAAAAATGAAATTCGGATGTCGGAAACTGTATAAAGGCGATATTTAAAACGCGCTTTATTCTGATTGACAGCCGCGCTGACAAATCGGAAGACTGCACACGCCCTCATGCAAGCTGAGGATTAAAACGATGACCCATCATTTGATTAATTTGTATTTTTACCCCCAGAAAAATAACAATTCAACATCTATTTTCTCCGCCAAATCGGCACAAACACGGGCGATATGTCTTTTGAAATGCCTACATGGGCTGGGATGAAACCAAATACTATAGTAGGCTTGATTGGTAATTGTAGCTATAGGCCTTAGTGATAATGAATGACTTAAAATCATTCAATTTGTCTCTCCCATTTACCCAGCACGTCAATTTGGCCATCCTCACGTATGATATCTTCAACCAGTGACGTCACTGTGTCTTCCTTGGTGACGTCAAGCATTCTGACGAAGAGTGTCTTATTGAGAGCGCCTCCAGCGGCAGTCTCGAGCACGTCTTTCTTCGCAAGATTTCTCATGGTTGCATAAACCTGTGAAGAAAATAAATATCCATAGAATAAACGGTTTTTATTATGCAAGGCTTTGTCAGTTTCTTTCCCGCCAGCTCTTTTTCAATACAAAATTCATGACTGAATATTGAAATTTTGAACAAATGAAATCGAGATGAGCATTTATGAATGATGAGATTTAAGGTTCCACGCTTGGTGACCGTGGGCTTGCGGCGTGGCCATGGGCGATAAAGGACCTCACTCCGGCTCGGTCCTTTATCGCCCGTATGGGTCAAGACTCCTTGGCCGCGGTCTTTATCCATCGGTTAAAACAGCACACACTTTCAACGATGTTTATTCCCTTAATAGAGCCAAGTTGAGCCAAGCGCAACAAAAGTGGGCGGCCTGGCCACGTTAAATGGAAGAAGCTGGTCACATGACAAGGAGTGTACAACATTGGTAATTACCAGTTACAAAAATTATTGATATAATATTTGTAAACATTACTTGATGTGAAGTTGGTGATGATCCTGAGAAATAATGTAATTTTTAAAAATTAAAACGTGAAAATGTATTGAAATGGATCAATCATGGCCGTGATCCATTTTCCCACATTAGAATACAAACAAAGTTCAATGTATTTTCTCATTAATTAATATATCGCCCGTGTTTGGCTAAGATGACCTACAAAATATAGTTTATAAAGCGAACGAATTTTGTTAAACGAAAAAAACATGAAATTCGCATGTCTGAAACTGTAGATAAAAGCGATATTTCAAACGCGCTTGAATCTGGCCAATCGGAAGACTGCACGAACTAACACGTCCTCGGCCGTTACGTGTAAGCTGATGATTAAAAGAGTAGGTCAGCATTTTATTCATTTGAGTTTTTAATTTACTGGTACTAATCCTTGACGTATTGTTTCGTTCAATGTCTCAAATGAAAGCCTATGACCTCCTTAGTAATTCAACATTTAAACCTATTACCGTCAAATCGGCCCAAACACGGGCGATATATCTTTAATGAAACAACGAAATAAATTAGCTGAAACGTCCACATGTTCCTTTAAAGTATGAACGCCATTTACAGACATTAACCTATGGTGTACAACAGGGCTGTGGCCAAGGGGACAGGGTGATCTGGGGGTGTGGCACCACAATCATTTTCTAAGACGGCATTTAGAGCAGCAGTCGGCAAATAAACATCCAAATCAAACCATCAAAAACCACCTCATAATTGTACATGGGGTGATTTAATTGGGGTATTTCTCACCTCTCCCCGCCCCCCCCCCCTCCGTCAAGCGGATTGGAAGAGGCAGTCGGACTTAACGGGACCCTATCTGGATTGGTGGGTCCTTGCTGTATTGTCCGTTAGTGTTCATTTCTATTCGGATGTTTAGCATATTATTAATAATAACGTGCGGTTATACTTGTCTTGTGATCGTTCGGTGAAAGACAAGCGACACCTACCTTGTACTTGTTCTCGGGGTCCTGAGCCAAGAGCACTGCAGTTGCCAACCCAATGCCGGACGAACACCCAGTTATCAAGACCGTAGTTCTACCCATGATGTTGAACGGTGTGTAATGAGCTACCTGTAGGGAGTGACTTCAAACGAGTACGCGGTGAATGTTCTCCTCCAGACTGAGTGAGCGTGTGTACAAATCACATGTAGCTATTCATCAATCACTGTTTATTGTACTATGGAACGTCCATCTAGATATAACCGTTTTGTAATCACTGCTGAACTTTGCTGAAGATGCCCTCCAGATAAAATAAGCAAGTATTTAACGATTTCTCGCTTTGCCATGATTGCGCAATCCACTCCAATGGCTCCGAGACCTGTGTCCCCTGGTTCCAAATCCTCCCCCCTTTTTCAGAAGTCGGATCCCTAAGAAAAACATAAGGGCCTTTAAACAAAATGTGCTTCAAGTCCCCCTGAGCTGACAACCTGGTTCCCCACGCCACCCCTCTAACCACGCCTGACCTTTTAAACTTGCTATTTGGAGCAATTTTATATTTAATGAGTAACTCATTAATCTGTGTGTGGTGTTGACATTAGCCTTTAGTCAAGCCGCACGCGGCAAGCTGGAACACATGAAAAAAGGGCATTCCGTCGCTGTGTTCCGGATATCAGCGTTTACCTTGATTAAAGGCTACATTGACACAGATCATTGTTTAATGTAATAATAATAATAATAATAATAATAAAGATTTGTAGCGCGCACATATCCACCCTGCTTGGCGCTCAAGGCGCGGAAACAAAGAAAAAACATTAATATAAACAATATACAATGATAGCATAGGGAGAAAATTATGTACTGAGATACATGTACCTACAATGCAATTACAAATATACATCATCTTTGAAGAATTGTGACATAAGATGAGTTTTAAGCATCGACTTAAATCTAGTTATACTATGACAAGATTTGAGTTTAGTTGGAAGATGATTCCAGAGTCTCGGAGCCGCGACAGAAAAAGACCTATCACCCCAGTTCCGTTTTGAAGTTGGTTCCTTTAGGAGTGACATGTTGCTGGAGCGCAAATTGCGTGATGGTGTGTAGACTTTAAGCAGTTCAGAAATATAAATTGGAGCAATGTTATTAAAAGATTTGTGAACAATTAGCATAAGTTTAAAAACAATTCTCTGTGAAACAGGAAGCCAGTGCAGTTCTTTCAAGATTGGCGTGATATGGCATGACTTTCTGGACAAAGTCACAACACGAGCTGCTGTGTTTTGTATGTGCTGAAGACGAGATATTTGATTCTGCGGGAGACCGTAGAAGAGAGCATTCCCGTTATCGAGCCGTGATGTGACAAACGCATGTATAATTTGTTCAGCAGCACTTTTATTAAAGTATTTCCTTATTCGGCTAATATTTCTGATATGAAATGATGATATGCGAACAATGTTGGAGATATGAGGTTTTAAAGTCATTGTCGAGTCAAATATAACACCCAAATTACGTGCTTGTGATGAGGGGGTTATCTGCGAGTCACCAATTGTAATAAATGGAAGAGAAACTTTAGACAATTATTGCTGACGTGATCCAAATAGAACAAATTCTGTTTTTTCATTGTTCAATTTCAGGAAGTTTTGTCTCATCCAACTTAATACATTTCTCCAGTGTTGTAATGCAGGAATCGGCAGGTTCTTGAGAAGATTTAAAAGTAATGTAAAGCTGCGTGTCATCAGCGTAGACATGGTAATTTAAATTATACTTCAAAATGATATCACGAACTGGAAAGGTATAAACAGTAAACCACTGTGGGCCGAGCACGGAGCCTTGGGGTACAGAATAGTCCAGAATAACAGGCTTGGAGATAGCGTTACTAATACAAACATGCTGAGGCCTATTTAAAAGGTAGGACATACACCAATCCAGGGCTGTGTCATGTATTCCAAGATGATATTGAAGGCGGGAGAGAAGGATTTTATGATCGACCGTGTCAAAAGCGGCGCTTAAGTCTAACAAAACTAATGCAGTGATTTTTCCATCATCCATGGCAGATAAAATGTCATTGTTGACGCGGAGAAGAGCAGTTTCCGTTCCATGAATGGTTTATAGGCGACTGAAATGTGTCCGACAGGTTATTAGCACGAACATGGTCAGAGATCCGTGATGAAACAACTCGCTCGATTGTTTTTCCAAGGTACATTAAATTCGCTACTGGTCGGTAATTTTTGAAAACTTCCTTGTCCAAATTGGGTTTCTTTAGGAGTGGTTTAACATGAGCAACCTTCTGGCTATCAGGGAAACAACCGGAAGAAAGAGATCTGTTTACAATAATTGTGATATACTTGGCAAACACATCAATATTTTGCTTTATTAGCGAAGTTGGTACTGGATCAAGTTCACTTGATTTTGATGGCGATTTCATGATGAGTTTCTTGATCTCCGTAACACTAGTAGGCTCAAACATAGACAGTCTACATTGTGGATCCTTGCGTGACGGTGTTTGTGATAGAATGGCAGGTACTGGGGGAAAAGAACGACGGATATTCTAAATTTTTGTGACAAAAAGTTTGAAAAAGTATTTGCGAGGTCCTGATCGGAGTGTGTAGATGGAAGCACTGGAGTTTTAGGTTTATGAAGCAGCTTTTCAACAATGTTAAAGAGTTTTTTCTGATCGCCAGAGCTCTCTTCCACAAGAGATGAGTAGTGAGTTATTTTTGCCTGGTTAATCATGTTCTTCACAATATCACGTTGGTTACAGTATTCTTGCCGATGTACTCCAAGTTTCCCATTGTCACGCCATTTTCGCTCAAGTTGACGGCGGATTTTCCTTGCAGCACGAATATCATCATTGAACCAGGGGGATTCAGATTGTAGTTTAACAGTTCGAGTTTTTTGCGGAGCATGATCGTCCAAGATGTTACGGACAGTAGATTCAAATGGATGAAGTGATGAAGACAAGCCGGCATTTATTTATTTATTTTTGTATGTAAATCTTATCAGAAGTCTATTACCTCTCGTGTACTAACCTATTCCACGGCATAATACTCCAAGAATAATGGATTTGGGCCATTCATGACGTATTGTTCCACAGACTGGCATGCAAGGTCTTAAAAAGAAGCAGTGCAGTCTGGGAGACTTACCCGGCATGTGAGAGAATTGTATTTCTTGCACACACCATAGCGTTTATCAAACCCTCCCAGAATGGTTCGTCTGCATCTAGTTTAAGATTGCGTCTAGTTCTCTAGGAACTAGTTGCACATGGAAGCGCCTATCCCATGATGCCCCATGGCAGGCTGAGCAGGTGGAGCAAATCCTGTAACCATGCTTGTTGTGCGTGCACGCATTTGGAGTACAATGTCATGGTATGGATTACAGCAGACTGACGCACTTCATGTAGGTAATAGACTCCTGATCTTATTTTGATTGATAATACATTTATTTCAATGCTGTCCTTGGGAAAATGAAATATACATTGTTTGTAGTAAGTTGAAATACAGTATTACAGGTATATTAAATATATATCAAATTATTACACAAATGACAACATTTAGGGACAGACAAAGGGACAGACAAGGAGACAAACAGGACAAAGGACTACAAAAACATACGAGTGTGCATGCAGGTGCTAAGACATAAACAATACGAAATAAATTAAAAGTTGGAAGTTATGAATATTGTGACGGTCAGTGCATGTTGCGATAATGTTATTAGTTGGTGTAGCGCAGTCGCGAGCTGGTCGGGTTTTTCCGATCTACGCATGCGCGTGGGCATTGCGTGCTGCGTGCGGGAGTGGCTGGCACACTGGTGCCAGACAGTCAGTTTGTTTGTTTATTCTATCTTTATTATGGATATCTCTTTCAATACAAAGTACTGGTCTCCCAAGAGGTCCAGATTAAAACATTATTGTATTCTACACTACATGTATTTAAAATGTACAAAAGTATATACAATATATATTTACAGTATGTGTACATAATATACACAGTCATAACATAGTATTAAGTTTAAAAGTGTAAACATATAAATGTACATTAGGCCTATATATCAATATACATGAAATCATAATATGTCAGCATTAATGAGTACTGATGGCATTTTTAAAAATATGTGTAGTCATGGTACTAAAGTTGAGCCGAATGTCATTTGACAGCTTATTCCAGCGATTTACAGCTCTAAAGTGGAATGACCGTCTACCTGGATTAGTTTTCCATGGTGGAAGAAGTAAACATTTAAATGTTTGACTCCGTGTACCCTTGGAATGTAAGATCTCAAAGGAAGAACAAGGTATGTTTGCATGCTCTGTATATTGTGCCTAGGTTTAATCATGGAGATTCTACCTCCATGGTTTAACGTACTGACTTAGTGTAACGTGTGTGTGATCTATAGCTCATCACTTGGTTGAACCATGGAGGAAGAAAACTGTTTTCTTCCTCCATGGTTGAACCAGTATTGTGTGTACACTGGTTGAAGGTGGAATATATCCGTGGGGGATTGACTATATAGCTGCGGGCTGGTCGATCGTCGGGTGGACAGTTTAGTGTCGCCGTTAGCTATCGCGGTGTGCGTGGTTGAACGGTAGGACCGAATTGTATTCGGGGTAGGCTGTCGGGAACGCCTGAGTCCGGTGGTGAGCATAGGGTTGAATTAGCAATTGGATTGTGGTAGAATTGCAGAGTTAAGAGTGAGCTCTGACAAAGGAGGGCTGCCTTGCCGTGAAGGTACACGGTTGAATCATGGTTGAATGGTGGTTTATTGCTGTGAATTGCATACAGTCAGTATATTACGGGCATGATTATAGACAGGCTTACATTAATGGTTGAATGTGACTTAGGTGGCTTCTGGTCATCCACATATTTCCTTGTAATTAAACCACACGGTCACCTATAACTACGAGTATTCGAGATTTGCTGAGGAAAGAAATAAAGCACATGGTTGATTGTTCTGTTTCATGAATTCATGGACTCTTGTGAATGATTTGGTGCATAATTTGGTGGATAACTGTTGTGCTAAATTCCTGTTGCTGGGTTTACTCATAAACTGTGTACAAAAAAAGTACTAGCGCGAACGTATACGAGACATAGTTATGAGTGGATTTCGGAAGAGTCAAGAGGGGACCTTAGGTGTGGAAGGTCAGTTGCAGAGAATCCAAGATGGATTAACTAGTGCAAGGTTGGATATGGAACTTTTGCAGTGGGAGAAAGACCACTATGCTAAGAAACATGCTGAGAAAACGCTGGAGCATGGTGGTGGCACTGGCTCCCCTGGTGGGGAAAGCGAGAAGGTGAATCATGAGAGTAGTGGTGTGAGTAGTTAAGGTGGATTTGGACATTGAATTTCAGTACCCGGATAAAACTTCCGGGTATGTCTTGGACAATGGGGCGAGTTCGTCTCCAGGTGTAGACAAACAACCTCAATCGGGCCCCGCGGTGGGGAGGGGTGTCCATTTTTCGGAAAGCACCCCACTTAGGGACTTTGTCTCAGGAATGCCCTCACGAGCAGTTGGGAAGCCAGTCACTGATGTTGCAGATGTGTCGCAGTCATTTATTTTCAGTCAGAATTGTACGGAACAGGGGAGGAAGAGTACCAACCCGTTCCTGGAGGATGGAGATATGGTCAATCCAAAGAAGTTGCACAGTGAACTTTTAAGTTTTGCAACCAGACCGGTGGGTGAGGCTGGCAACATATTTCCAGAGAGAAAGGCGCAACCCTCAGTCACAGCACCAACAAGTATGAGTTCTTGGCCTTTGCAGAGGGAGTCTAGAATTATCGTTGACGAAGATGGGGGTAGTTTGGAGCGTAAGTGTCGACGCCCAAACATCATTCCCGACAGATATAAAGGGAAGATTTTGTGGAAAGAGTATTTTCAAAATTTTGAGTCATGTAGAGAGGTTAATGGATGGAACGAAGAGCAAGCGGCAAGGTATTTGTCGGCAAGTCTTCAGGGCGATGCTCTTAGAATTTTGGGGGATGTGTCGTTGGGTCGTCGGCGTACTTACGGTGAGCTTGTGAAGCTACTACTAGAGAGAAGGTTTGGTTCAGGGAGGCAAAGCGAGAACTATCTCGTGGAGCTAAGGCACCGACGGCAAGGGTCGAAGGACAGCCTTCAGGAACTTGGGCAGGCTATCCATGAGTTGGTGGTCAGGGCTTACCCTGATATTCAGGAGGACTCTCGTGAGAGGCTAGTGAAGAATCACTTTCTTGATGCAGTGGATAGTCGGACTATTCGGGAGGGTATAAACAGGGCCCGCCCGATAAATCTTGATGAGGCCATCAGAGCCGCACTCGAGACAGAGAATTTTGAAAGGGTTGAGCAACAGAGAGTGTTGGATGGAAAACCCCCTAAGATTGCAAGGGGACTGGGTGACGACATGACCCAGAGGATAGAGAGGATGGAAGATCAACTGCAGGTTCAGGCCAATTCTTTGAAGGTTCAGGCCGATTCTTTGAAGGTGATGGCTGATATGATGGGAAGGTTGTCTCCCGATCAGCCTATTCTGGTGGGTCATCCTATTCCGGCTAAGAGAGGGAACCAGAGAGGCAGGTCGAGAGAGTGGAGATGCTATAACTGTGATGAGAGGGGCCATTTCGCCCGAGATTGTAAAGAACCTCCCAAGAAACATGTCTCAGAGCAGGGAAACTCTGGCCAGCCCAGCGGGGGACCGGAAACCAAAAAGGGTCCAAAAGAAAATTCGAAGGTGGACAGAAAAGTGACGACGGGCAAAGAGTGATCAATCTGCCCAAATGGACTGTGAACCCACGGTATGGACTCTATGTAAATGGGTTTGTTCGGGGTACGGAGTGTCGGTTTTTGATTGATAGTGGTTCAACTGAGACTTTAATTGACAGTGAGGTTTACTACAGGATACCGACGGAGAAGAGACCCGTTTTGGGGCAGGACAGTGTTCAAGTGACACAAGTGGATGGTAGTACGCTGTCGGTGCTGGGTGTTGCTGATGTAGAAATCAATGTCGGTCGGACGACCTAACTGGTCAGGGCAGTCTTTACCAGCATGAGATCCTCTGGAATCTTGGGAATGGATTTTCTTATGGCTACCGGTGGGAAATTGGATTTTGGATCTCGGAAGTTGACCATAAGCGGTGAGGAGATAAGGTGTACTGGATTAGCAAGGGCGCCTTTTGTTGGTAGGGTGGTTGTCTTGGAGAACACGGTGATCCCTGCGGGTCATGAGGCAGTCATTCCGGGTATAGTGACGAGGAAAACTGGTGAACTGGTGGGACCGGCAATAGTTGAACCTTTACAGGGTGGAGGTGAGCTTGCCAAGAAAGGCATGGTGCTTTCCTGGTCTCTGGTCGAGTCAGGAAACGACATTGTTCCATTGAGGGTTTTCAACCCTGGTAAAGAAAAGAGGGTTGCTAGAAGGGGGATGACGGTGGGACTCATTTTCCCCGTTGAGGAAGATTCGATTGAAGACAGTTCTGGTGTGGTGGAGGAGTCGACACATAACCTGCCCGAGTATTTGCATGACTTGTACCAGAGAGGTACGTCGAATGTTGAACTGAAATACCACGGAGAGGTCCGGAAATGTCTGAGTGACTTCCAGGATGTTTTTTCCAGTGGGGATCACGACATTGGTATGACAGAGGAGGTTAAGCATCACATTCAGACTGGGGATGCCAGACCGATAAAGGAGAGGCCACGGCGCCACCCTTTATGCAATCAACAGGAAATCCAGAGGCAAGTTGTTGATTTGGAGAAGAGGGGGTTGATAGAGCCATCGGACAGTCCCTGGGCCTCTAATGTCGTCTTGGTTGGGAAGAAGAAGGATGGTACCAGCGCTTCTGTGTTGATTACAGGAGGTTAAACGCGGTAACCATTAAGGATGCCTATCATGTGCCTCGCATTGATGAAACATTTGATGCATTGAGTGGGGCAAAGTGGTTCTCGACACTTGATTTGGCTTCAGGGTACTGGCAGGTGGCACTGGATGAAGACGCCAGCCAGAAATCCACATTTGTTGTGAGAAATGGGTTGTATCGGTGGAAATGTATGCCTTTCGGGCTTTGTAATGCTCCGGCGACCTTTGAGCGCCTCATGGAGAAGGTTATGGCAGGCTTGCAATGGGACATCCTCCTCATTTATTTGGATGACATAATTGTTTTTGGACAGACAGTTACGGAGACAATCGAGCGTCTCAGGGTGGTGTTGGCTAGGTTGAGACACGCAGGGCTGAAGTTAAAACCCAGCAAGTGTCACTTGTTTCGTCAGTCGGTGGCCTACTTAGGGCATATTGTGTCCTCAGACGGTGTGGCTACGGATCCACAAAAAGTACAGGCTGTGGCTGATTGGCCTGTTCCGAGGTGTGCAAGGGATGTGAGAAGTTTCTTAGGCCTCGCATCCTATTACAGGAAGTTTATTCGTGGGTTTGCAGGGATAGCTAGTCCTCTGCATGAGTTGACTGAGAAATCAAGAGATTTTGTTTGGAGTGAGTCCTGCCAGGCTGCATTCGAGGAGTTGAAGAGTAGGCTCCAGACTGCACCGATCTTGTCCTATCCAATTCCCGACCAAGATTTCATTTTAGACACAAATGCCAGTGGTGACGGCATTGGGGCGGTGTTGTCCCAGGTGCAGGATGGGGACGAGAGAGTCTTGGCTTACGCAAGTCGTAAGCTCGGTAGACCAGAGAGAAATTATTGTGTCACCCGTCGAGAATTGTTGGCCGTGGTGGTATACTTGAAGCATTTCCGCCAGTATTTGTACGGTAGAAGGGTCACAGTTAGAACTGACCATGCGGCACTTCGGTGGTTGCTCAGGTTTAAAAATCCTGAGGGTCAGTTGGCACGATGGTTGGAGGTGATCTCCGAATACGACATTGAAATTCAACATAGGCCTGGCAAGAAGCATTCCAATGCTGATGCGTTGTCGCGACGCCAGTGCAAACAATGTGGCCGAGAAGAGGGCAAGGAAGAGGTGCTGGATGTTGAAGAAGCAAGCCCTGTGGTTCATGAGGTGCAATCTCCGAAGAAAGAGTCGCTGGCTAGGGGCCTTGTGGTTCAGCCAGAATTGTCCTCTGAAGCTTTGAGGAAAGCTCAGCTGGAGGATGAGGTCATAGGTTGGTTCATCCGGAAGAAGGAAGAGTGTGACAGCCGTCCAGATTGGAAGGCAGTGTCTGATCTTTCTTCGAGGCATAAATCCTACTGGTCTGTGTGGAAGCAGTTGGTGCTTCATGAGGGTTTGTTTTGTAGACAATGGGAGTCGGATGATGGGAGAACAACGAGGTTGCGTCTCGTTCTTCCAAATCAGTTCAGGAAAGAGATTTTGAGTGAGTTGCATGGCGGGCAAATGAGTGGTCATTTGGGGGTCAACAAGACGATGGCCAAGGCGAAATATCGATATTTCTGGCCCGGCATGTCAGCCGACATAAGGTCCTTCTTGAGAAGTTGTGACATGTGTGCTAGGAGAAAGTCTCCTGCCAAGAAAAGAGTTGCTCCTCTGCAACAGTATCGTGTGGGGGTACCCATGGAGAGGGTGGCGATTGATTTGCTTGTGCCACTGCCAAAGTCCGATGGTGGTAATCAGTGGGTTATGGTTGTGGGTGATTACTGCACGAAGTGGATGGAGGCCTATCCGCTTCCAGATGCTACGGCAAGTACTGTTGCTCTCAAGTTGGTTAATGAGTTTGTCTGCCGGTTTGGGGTGCCGCAAGAGCTTCATTCTGATCAGGGCACCAATTTTGAGTCCAAGGTTTTCAGCGAGATGTGCCGTGTCTTGGGGATCACCAAAACCCGCACCACTGCCTATAATCCGAAGTCTGACGGGATGGTGGAAAGGTTCAATAAGACTTTGGTTAACATGGTGGCAGTGCTCATTGATCCAAGAAAGAGGCAGAGGGATTGGGATGAATGTCTCCCTTATGCCACGTTTGCATATCGGTGCACTCCACATGAGTCAACTGGGGAGTCACCCAATATGATGATGTTGGGTCGAGAAGTGAACATTCCGATTGATTTGGTGGTCGAGTGTCCCGACGGTTCAGATGACATCGGTACGGATTTCGCAGAGAAATTGCAGTGCAATATGAGACAAGCCCACGAAAGAGCACACCACTGCCTTGGGAAGAACTCCCGACGGCAGAAGAAGAACTATGACAGAAGGGCAGCGGACCATGGTTTGAAGGAAGGGCAATTTGTGTGGCTCTTTAACCCAGCTAGAAAAAGGCACTTAATGCCTAAACTTCAGTTGCGTTGGGAAGGTCCCTGGCTGATTATCAAGCAGTTGTTAGATGTGATTTTCCGGGTTCAGCTGAAGAAGAGAGGTAAATGTAAAGTCGTTCATGCAGACAGGCTAAAGCCCTACCTTGGTGAAGAACTTAAGTCATGGATTGGGACAGCTGAGAGTACTGACTTTGAGGCAGAGGTTGCTCAGTCAGAGGGTGGTGGAAAAGCTCCCAGTGGAGGAGAAATTCCCAGCGTGGAACTCTCTGAGGAGGTTCATCCACCAAGTGGTGATTTGACGGGACTAGTAGGGACTCCCTTGGGTCGGGAAAGTCCGTCAGTGGAAGTATGTAATAATGAGGTTGATGAGATTCCAACCAGGCGATACCCGAGGCGGAAGCATGAGCTTCCAATTCGTTTTAGATAAGCTTTTAGTGGAAGTAGTAGTGTTGTGCTCTGAAAGGAAAAAGAAGAAAAAAGGAGAAAAACGGAGTTGTTCTCGACTATAACCATGTTTTCTTTTGTGTTTCTGTTCAAAGTTGAGTTTGATAACCGAGTGGAATAAGATGGCTGGAAGAGCGAGAGGAGGGAAGAGGAGTAAGCCGAGACAGTATCGTTGCACTCAGTGCCTCAACAACTTCCAGCAAGCTCAAGGGTTGTGGCGACATATCAGAGAAATCCATGGTCCGGTGAAGTATCTCTACTGCGGGCGGTGCCTCTTTAAGGCGACCAGACGAGATACCCTCATCCGCCACTATCGCAGATTCCATGGAGAGCACGAGGGGGAGAGTCATCGAATCCAACCGGAGTTGGAAAAGCCAGACACCCCCTCTCCTGGAAGTGTGGATACCGGTTGGAGGCCGGCTACAGTGGGCAGAGCCACTACAGCACCAGCGACTGTGAGTGGAAGCTTCTCCCCCCTTCTGCCCCATTGCTTCGGTCCCAATGGGTAAGCCCAGGGGTATGCTGGCCATGTTGACCCCAGCATCCCCGGAATCTTCGTCTTCCATGCCATCCCTGGAGAGGATAACACCACCATCATCGCTGAGGACAAGGCCACACAGACCCCCCCAGCTCGGCGAGTGGTGACCGCCCTCGTTAGGGAACATCATGTGAAGGTAACCTTCGTGGGAGGAGTGCAAGTCAGGAAGAGAGAGACATCCGAAGCTTATGAGGAGATGATTGAACTCTAGGGTCTTTGTGAAGCTGGCGGAAACGTGATAGGTTCTTAGAGTACTGCTTCTGTTCTTGTTTTATATCAGAGTTTTATAACATATATATTTTCTTATATTTATACACAACCTACCCCAAAAGTTATATTTATTGTTGATTCCTGAGTAATTCATGTTAATTGCTGTGTAAAATATTGATTGTGTAATCTTGCCAACCATCTTTCAATCAGCTGAAAATGTAAATGTTTGATTGTATAAATTAAGAGCCTCAGGAAGTTTCTCTGTGCCTTAATTGTGAAATTTTTGTGAATATTTAATGAGCCAAAGAATCATGTGTTTATTAATCAGTAAAATTTGCCTTTTTTTAATGCAGGGTTTAATTAGGTACTTGCAACCAAGTGTAGCATTGGTACAAGGTTTAAGCTAGACTCATTCAACCACATGTATAACTATTTTAGTGCATATTTAATGAGTTTAGGGGAAAGGTACAATACTCCCCCTGGTGCTAATGTGTCTTATTATGCAGGTCATTTGGTTGAACCTGATACGGGTGTTTTATATTATAATATTGTATAGTGTATTTAAAGGTTTAAAGGTTTATGTATTCTTTTTAAGTACATGCACTGCCCTTGTAGTTTTGGTTTAAGCTGGTTTGGACTAGGGACAGTCCAAGCTTAGCTTGGGCCTGTGTGACGGTCAGTGCATGTTGCGATAATGTTATTACTACTAGTTGGTGTAGCGCAGTCGCGAGCTGGTCGGGTTTTTCCGATCTACGCATGCGCGTGGGCATTGCATGCGGGAGTGGCTGGCACACTGGTGCCAGACAGTCAGTTCGCTGCAAGATCTCAAAGGAAGAACAAGGTATGTTTGCATGCTCTGTATATTGTGCCTAGGTTTAATGTACTGACTTAGTGTAGCGTGTGTGTGATCTAGCTCATCACTTGGTTGAACCAGTATTGTGTGTGCACTGGTTGAAGGTGGAATATATCCGTGGGGGATTGACTATAGCTGCGGGCTGGTCGATCGTCGGGTGGACAGTTTAGTGTCGCCGTTAGCTATCGCGGTGTGCGTGGTTGAACGGTAGGACCGAATTGTATTCGGGGTAGGCTGTCGGGAACGCCTGAGTCCGGTGGTGAGCATAGGGTTGAATTAGCAATTGGATTGTGGTAGAATTGCAGAGTTAAGAGTGTGCTCTGACAAAGGAGGGCTGCCTTGCCGTGAAGGTACACGGTTGAATGGTGGTTTATTGCTGTGAATTGCATACAGTCGGTATATTACGGGCATGATTATAGACTTACATTAATGGTTGAATGTCTTAGGTGGCTTCTGGTCATCCACATATTTCTGTAACTACGAGTATTCGAGATTTTCTGAGGAAAGAAATAAAGCACATGGTTGATTGTTCTGTTTCATGAATTCATGGACTCTTGTGAATGATTTGGTGCATAAATTATTGTGTGATATAACATTAGGGAGAGACAATTAATTTCTAATCGGCGGTAAACTTCCTCCAAAACGAAGCTTGTCCCTAGCGTTTAGGCCACTCAATACTAGGGTCCAGGACCACGTATATTTATTCTTAGTGATCAGGTCCTGTAGATAAAATAGTCCACCACAATATGCATCAAGAAGGTGTTTTTTTAGTTTTTTGACAAATGTAGCCTGAGAGGGTGACGTTTTTATAGATTCACTAAGACTGAATAAGACTATTTTTAAACAATGAGGTTCGACTCTAACAGACATGGATATTTTTTTGGAAGCACTTTGAGTATTGTATGAATGTATGTTTGAGGTTAACGTAAAACACGAGCTAAAACAACCAGGTAATGCATTGTTCATGTACTTATTCATAACATAACAGTTTTAGATTTGCAAATAAGTTAGCAGTATGATCACGGTGACCAGCATTGGAAATAATGCGAAGAGCTCGCTTTTGCAACAAAAGAAGTCTGTCACAATTTACTGATGAACTACCCCAGGTTAGAACTGAATAATTGAAATATGGGAGAACAAAAGAATTATTAAGAATAACTAAAATGTCGCTTGGGATGAAGAATTTTAAACCATTCATTATACCAATAGTTTTTTATATTTTGTTTGAGACATCACTAATGTGACTCTTCCAAGTAAGATTTTCATAAATTTTCACTCTTAGAAATTTGGTAATCGTTACACGATTTAAATTTACACCATTCAAAACTTGTGGAACAGAGTGGGTATATTTCTGTTGTCTCGAACAAAATATCATATAGTTTGATTTAAGTAAATTAATACACAATTTGTTTGCTATAAGCCATGTACTTATTTTTTCAAGTTCTATATTAAAAATCCGAATAGCTGTATCCACATTGTTATATGGCTATACACCAAACTTGTGTCATCTGCAAATAAGCAGAAGGATATGATATCAGATGTATACGAAATGTCATTAACCCTCCTACTATAGCTGCACTTGCTATAGAGGTCAAAATCAGTCAAGTACCTGTTTTGACTGTTGACCAAAATGTGGGGCAGGGGCATTTTGCTGGATCGATTGGAATTCTGCCGCTTTGTGTTTTTAAACGATTTGTGCAGCCTCTCTTAGCCACCATACTTTATGTATAGGAAATTTGGTCTGGTTCCAATAACCACGTATACATGTACATGTTAACATAAAAAGCACATCACTGCAATGATTTTAAAGCCAACCAGAAACCAGAAGACTTTTTTCTTTGGCCTTAGGGATATGGCCGATAAAGTATCTACCTTTTAGCCATTCTCTTCTCCTTCCATCCTGTATTTCTCATCATTCTCTTCTGCTGTCTCTTGGACATCGGAAAACTTCCATCTCGTTTGTAGCATCACCGGGGTTCTATGTCTGCCCGTCTTGATCTGCAAGACATTTGGTGTCATCAACCGCTGGACTTAGTCTTTCCATGGAGGAGGTTCCTTCCTCCATGGTCTTTCCATGGTCTGATGTGGTTGCTCATGTTCTGAATAAAAAATAAGAAAACTTAAATTGCAGTTTCAAAAGCGCTTGTTCTGAAATACACAACAGAAAGTTTGTGTGAGTGTGTCTGACAAGTTGTTTACCACTTGGTAAGCATAAATATTTCATTATATATTCTGTGCCCATAAATTGTAAACATGTGCAGCATTTACAACAGGCCTTCACATAACATTATTGCAGTTGTGTTAAACATCCTAGCCCCATTCTAGGGCCAATACACTGGACTCCTTCCAGTTCCATATTCTTGATCCTAGCTCCAAATGTAAAAAAAAATTGAGCGATTTTTTTTTTCAACATTTGTTCTGCTATTTATTACTACCTAAATCCTATTGATAAGGTAACCTTCCCCAAGCAGACACATTTGGCATCTGTTATTGTGGGATAGCTCACTTTCATAACATTTTTGAAATATGTTTTAAATTAAAAAAGTAATAGGTCTAATATTAAAATTTCACCAAAATCTCACAATAGCAAACTTCATGTCAAAAGTGTCTGGTTGGGCAGACTTGCCTAATCACAAAATTTCACATTGTATTTTTGTAATAATTAGTAGGCCTACTAATAGTAGGCCTAGATCAAAAAATTGAAAAATCACTCCTTTTTTTGTACACGTGCGTGGGCGCGGCGTGGGGCTAGGACCAAGCATATGAAAGGAGTCCTGTGTATCCAGCGATTTGAAAGGTGCTCAAATATTTTCTCATTCAGTCGGCAAATTGGTTTTCACACCCCCAAATATTATGCCTTTGTCAGACCATGGAGGAAGGATGTCAGACTACGACCAAAACGACCATTCTTACAAAAAAATGTCCGGAAACTGGACTCTATCACTTTCAGTTAAAACAGCAAAACATAACACAAAATTATTTACACTAGCCTTGAAAATAAACGCCAACAAATAAGTCTCAACACATTAATGGAGATCAAGAAGGAGCTTATCTTAGAGAAAGGATCTGCTGTTTACCCGGTCAGTACACAATTCTGTGACCGAACACATGTGCAATGATGTAAACACGCCTGTACTTAATCGAGTCTTTAGAGGGCGTTCTTGTACTTCAAAGCGTCAACTGACAAATATCCTATGTAGATAGATAGGCCCTTGCGTGGGCCATATTATGCGCAGTTACAAGAATTTATATGATTGGTTTTGAGTTTAATCACGTGATATCTAGAACTTTAACAGATTACTTTTATAACAAACGTCTTGTTCCTTCTTGTACGTTGTACCTTCCCTTGAATGAGTACAGGCCGAAAGTTAGTTATATATTTATTTATCATTTATTTAGGCCCTATTTTTTGTATTTACCTAATTCATTTTCCGGCTTGATTACTTCAACAATCGGTGCGCTTTTCCCAAACAAAAATAAAATAAAATTAAGACCACGTAGGAAAATGAATACTTAATATTGTAGTTAAACTGATTGAAAAAATAGAGACAAATGTCCATGGTTTTGGTTGTGACATCGTTTCCATGTATATGATTATATTTGAGGCTTTTCATGGTGAGGAGGCCTATTTGTGTGTCTTTATTTCAGATATCTCTAAGTGATATACAGGGTTCTGAAACGAAATACTAAGTTTGGCAAGTCGTATCTTAACTGTCTGACTATAGTCAGTCTCATGATCAGAGCATACTAATCCATAGGCAGAGGAGACCCAGGACCCCATATTCTCTCTGAACCACCTCACTTAGCTAAGTTAAGAAAAGTTCTCTTTGAACCATAATCTCACTTAGCAACTGTTGAGACGAGTTGCCCGAAATGCTTCTTTTTCAGAATCCTGTACCTCAATTAGCGATAGTTGAGATAAACATATGGTGTTACCACATGCCAAACCGATAACATTTACAAATAATTATCCATAATTATAATTGTTGTCAATAATGCTGCCAGTCATAAAGGGATAAAATATCTTGAAGGTGATTGGTACATTATTAAAAAGAACAGCATATTGTGAATTTATATTTTACCTTCAATTCAACTTCACATTTATTTCCATACTCACTTGAAAAATAGTTACAAATATAGGTAGTAAACAACTGATGAGACAATATGAGATAATATGAAACAAGTCATCAATTCTACACGTTATGCATGAAAACACAGAGCATTGATGTCAGCAGAGGCTTGTAACGACAACCTCTGTCAGACCATGGAGCTATAAAAAAAATAGCTCCATGGTCAGACAAAGGAGACGTATACCGACAAAACATACATACATCGGGAGACAGATGAAACCAGACGGAACAGACAAAAACGACAGCTGGGGTACTGAACTACGTACACTAAAATAATGATAAATCTATGACATATAATGTATATAGGCCTAGTGATAGCTGATGGTGACAAGTGACGAGTTATCAAGCAGAGAAAGCTATAGGTTACATACTGGAAGAGAAAGACTTTTTAATCGATACCTTAAAATAACTGAGACATATACATTTCATAATGTTTTTTTTAGAGTAAAGTAAAGACTGTTCGCTGTGTGCGAAAATGTTGTGCTCGTTGTGTGAAAATGAAATTTTCGTAATGTTTAGGCCGACGGCAAATAAAAAATTGAATTGAGTTTAAAAAATTGATAACAATTACAATACAACACAAAAAATTTAATTGAGTTTAAAAAATTGATAACAATTACAATACAACACTTTCTATTTACTGAATCGTTGGCGCATTCCCACCAACGATGCAAACTGCTTTACATCTAGTAATAACTATAATATGCAGTGTATTGAAAAGCTTAATAATCTACTTCTATACCCACAATGCCCTTGACTTCGAAACCTGGTGAACTTTCACCGCTAGAAGGATACAATGTGCACGAAGCAAATACCTAAGGTGTTTTAGCGATCGTGACCAGAAACATGTTTCGGCTTTGTGCATCAGTTGCACGTTTTCGCGAGTTTGGATGTTTCACGTGACTGCTCCGATTACATTATGATTGGTTTCAAGATGGCGGATTGTATAAAGTAACGATAGTTTTGTTCCCTATTATTTTGTTCTGAAATTAAAATAACCATGATTGTATAAATTTATTTTGAGAAATAAATTACATTTAAAATGAAACTGTTTCTGGTAACGTTCGGATTTTCGCGTAGCCATGTGAACTTTGGTCAAGAATTCGACGCCAGATATAGTTTATGGTCTTGGTCGCCAAAACATGCCCATGTATATTAT
>CM055824.1:8731740-8876740 GCA_029582265.1 Zoroaster sp. YZ-2022
ATCACATCCCACAATCACACCAGACATGGCTGAAACACTGAAAGAACAACGAAATGCACTCAACAACATACTCAAACACGAAGCAAAAGGGGCACTTATTCGATCACGCTTCCACTTTGCTAAAGATATCGACACATCTTCCTCCTTTTTCTTTAATCTCGAAAAATCTCACTCTGTCAAAAAACACATCTACAGAATCCGTCTACCTTCCGGTGACGTAACAGAAAATCCCTCTGAAATAAAGACACGTATTCACTCCTTCTATCAAAATCTTTATGCCAACGTAGATGTTGACGTGAATGCACAAGACTCCCTCCTGGAAGATATTCCCTCCCTCGATCCGTCCGATGCACAGGCCTGTGAAGAACCCATATCAATGGAAGAACTTGAACAGGCAGTCAAACAATTAAATCAAAATAAAACTCCTGGACTCGACGGTCTAACGTCCGAGTTCTTTAAGACATTTTGGCCCACTATCAAATACGACTTTCTTTCTGTTTTCAATGCTGCTTTCGCCTCTGGGGCCCTTCCTATCTCTTGCAGGAGAGCTGTTATTTCTCTTCTTCCCAAAAAGGGTGACCCACTCGACATAGCTAACTGGCGACCGATTTCCCTCCTCAACACCGATTACAAAATCATCGCCAAGGTGCTTGCTAACCGCCTCAAGAACGTAATCGGTCAAATAGTAAATCAGGATCAGAGTTACACAGTGCCGGGACGTTCAATATACGACAATATCAATCTTATCAGAGACTGTCTTCTCCACGCTAACATGGAAAACCTTCCTCTTGCCATTCTCAATCTAGACCAGAAAAAGGCCTTTGACAATGTCAGTCACTCTTACTTACTAAAAACACTGGGCAAAATGGGATTCGGCGACAACTTTCTGTCATATATCAAATTACTTTACAATAACGCTCAGAGTCTTGTTAAAATTAATTCTTCTCTCACTTCCCCCTTCCCCTTCGAAAAGGGTATTCGCCAAGGATGTCCTTTATCGGGCCTACTCTTTTCCTTGGCAATAGAACCTTTCTTGAATTCTCTTAGACAAAATGCTGCTACCTGCGGTTTTCCACTACCTCTTGACAGAAAACATATTATCGTCTCTGCTTACGCAGACGATGTTTCTATCTTTATCGGGTCCGAGTGTGGCTTCCAAATCGTCGACAATATTTACAATTTATATAGCAGAGCGTCTGCAGCTCGCCTAAATTTTCAAAAATCCCAAGGTTTATGGGCAGGATCCTGGATCCTCAGAAATGATAATCCCCTCAACTTCACGTGGAACAACGAAGGTCTCAAGTTCCTTGGAGTTCATCTGGGTAATTCCAATAAATTCACTCAACAAAATTGGCAAATTTGTAGAAACAAACTTCAGAAAACTCTCGCTTCTTGGAAGAGCATTTCCAAAACCCTCTCATATAAAGGTAAAATCCTCATAGCTAATCAAATCGCCGCTTCCAAATTGTTACACTATCTAGCCGTTCTTCCAACACCCGATCATATACTCGATGAACTTCAAAGGAAACTTGTTGACTTTGTCTGGTCGAACGGGAAACACTGGTTAGACCAACGTACAATGTTTAAATTTTCTGATAAAGGAGGTTTTGGTCTCACTTGCCTTCGGGCACGTCTTTCCACCTTCCGATTCCGTACTTTACAACGATTTCTGGACAGGAGCTCGCACCCTGCTTATAATTTCTTTTCTCACTTTCTACAAAAATATCGCAACCTTAACCTCGACATTCACTTGTTTCTCACTGACATAAATGCGAGATTTCTGAATAGCATTCCTAATTTTCACTGTGAAATCATCACCTCCTGGCTCCTGTCCAGCGCTCGTATCTCTGTACCACCTACTTCGATAGATCATATTTTAAACTTACCTTTTAATTGTACTCACCTTAATCAAAATACCAAAGAACGGCTTCCTTCACCTCGACTCCTGGCGTGCGGAATAACGCTGGTAGGTCATCTCATCGACTTTTCCACCGGAAAATGGAAATCCGCAGAAGACCTCCATCCTCCACAGCACCGGCACCTTCTCCGTACGTCATCAAGGGCTCTCCAAATGGACATCAACATAATACAGAGAAATATCGTCAACAATTTCCGCATTTCTTCAATCGACAAGGTTGTTGGCGACTACCGGAAGATTTGAAAGATATCCCACCTTTTCCAACACCATTTCCAGAAATCACTATTCCTCCAAACATCAACGGACTGACAAGCACATCCAAATGCTTGTACGAATTTTTTAACAGAGTCATCAACTCCCTTTCTGAAAAATCGATGAAAACACCGTGGCACGAAAATGGTGTTGCTCGACCAACAACGTCAGTTCAATGGAAAGCAACATACCACCAACCCATATCGAAAAAAGAAGGCGATGTACAATTCCGTCTATTTCATAATGTCCTGCCGTCTCTTCCAGTCCTGCACCACATCGACCCAAAATTCAACAGAAACTGCGGCTGGTGTGGACAGAGAGGCACATGCTTACACCTGTTCATCCTTTGCACAACAATTCAGCCAGCCCTATCCACACTTCACAAACTTCTGCGACGGATCCTCCCACAGACAGACTGGGACTTTGATCTATACTGGTGTTTAGTTCCGCACACCAGGGATCGACCGAAGGAAGCCGTTTATCTGTGTAATTATTTAATTGTTAGCTTAAAAGCTACTATTTACTGGTTATATTGTAATTCTAACTTTAAAGATGTTCTTCTAATATGGAAATATAGAATTCAAAGTAAAATTATTCTCGATTTCCACTTTTACAAATCACAAAACAACCAACAAATTTTTCTCAAGAAATGGGGACACAACAATTCACTTTTCACCCTACAAAATGACGAAATCTACTGGCTAATCTAATTTACCAAACCATTGTACCTAATAATTTTCTGATAATTGACTGATTATTATGATCTTCATTGATTACTGATTTCTTTTTTATTATTTGTAAATACATGTAAATTGTTTGCATATCATGTAAATCTGTATTATAACTTGTGAAATGTGTGAAGTTTAAAATAAAGATTCACTATGAAAAGTCAAAAAGTCTATCTATCTATCTATCTATCTATCTATCTATCTATCTATCTATCTATCTATCTATCTATCTATCTATCTATCTATCTATCTATCTATCTATCTATCTATCTATCTATCTATCTATCTATCTATCTATCTATCTATCTATCTATCTATCTATCTATCTATCTATCTCCCATAGCCTTGGAGGCCGTTGGGGCGATATTTTGATGGCTCTTCATGAAGCATTTTTGTCCATCATAGTCGTTACTGTGTGGGTGATACTACTACACTTGGTGGCACCCATCTCCTCTCCAGAGACACCTACTCTTGCACGATAAGTGTCATTTTGGTTCTTTAACGTTCTTATAGTACACGTGACATACGGCTTAAAGTGTCTTGCTCAAGGACACAAGCGCTGCGGCCGATGCACTAGACCGCTCGGCCACGACACTCCTAACGTTAAAGTTAAATCCATGTTCGCTAATAAACGACACAATTAAATAAGTATGTTTCCGTAAACACATTGATTCCTCCAGTGTATACATCGGAATAATTAGAAGAAAGTCGTGGGTTCGAATCCCGCCTGCAGAGTCGCCTGTGCATGGAGGTTTTCTACAGACACTAGGAAAGCACAGAGTATACAGTGCTTTATACATAGCGTCGGTGTAAGGGCAATAAATATAATCAATTCTTAACTCAGATCAGATTGGCTCAAACTAATTGGCTCGTTTGATCGCATGCAGCTGGTGCGTGACGTATGCACTGGTTTCAACATTAGCAATCCCAATATGCTATAAAGAGAACCATTTACTTTTAAATAAACACCTTTTAATAACTTAAAGATATATGGCCCATGTTTGGCTCACGAGACCCCCAAAAACAGCATTTAAAAAGCAAATGTATTTTAAAAGATAATATATCGTTATTAAACGAACAATTTTTTTAAAATGAAATTCGGATGTCGAAAACTGTATAAAGGCGATATTTAAAACGCACTTGATTCTGATTGACAGCCGCGCTGACCAATCGGAAGACTGCACACGCCCTCATGCAAGCTGAGGATTAAAACGATGACCCATCATTTTATTAATTTGTATTTTTAACCCCAGAAATATAACAATTCAACATCTATTTTCTCCGCCAAATCGGCACAAACACGGGGGATATGTCTTTGAAATGCCTACATGGGCTGGGATGAAACCAAATAGCCTTGATTGGTAATTGTAGCTATAGGCCTTAGTGACAATGAATGACTTAAAATCATTCAGGTTGTCTCTTCCATTTACCCAGCACGTCAATTTGGCCATCCTCACGTATGATATCTTCCACCAGTGACGTCACTGTGTCTTCCTTGGTGACGTCAAGCATTCTGACGAAGAGTGTCTTATTGAGAGCGCCTCCAGCGGCAGTCTCGAGCGCGTCTTTCTTCGCAAGATTTCTCATGGTTGCATAAACCTGTGAAGAAAATAAATATATATAGAATAAAAGGTTTTTATTGTGCAAGGCTTTGTCAGTTTCTTTCCCGCCAGCTCTTTTTCAATGCAAAATTAATGACTGAATATTGAAATTTTGAAAAAATGAAATCGAGATGGTCATTAAGAATGATGAGATTTAAGGTTCGACGCTTGGTGACTGTGGGCTTGCGGCGTGGCCATGGGCGATAAAGGACCTCACTCCGGCTCGGTCCTTTATCGCCCGTATGGGTCAAGACCCCTTGGCCGCGGTCTTTATCCATTATCCATCGGTTAAAACAGCACACAATTTTAACGATGTTTATTCCCTTAATAGAGCCAAGTTGAGCCAAGTTGAGCCAAGTGCAACAAAAGTGGGCGGCCTGGCCACGTTAAATGGAAGAAGCTGGTCACATGACAAGTTACAAAAATTATTGATTTAATTTTGTAAACATTACTTGATGTGAAGTTGGTGATGATCCTGAGAAATAATTTTTTTAAAACGTGAAAATGTATTGAAATGGATCAATCATGGCCGTGATCCATTTTCCCACATTAGAATACAAACAAAGTTCAATGTATTTTCTCATTAATTAATATATCGCCCGTGTTTGGCTAAGATGACCTACAAAATATAGTTTATAAAGCGAACGAATTTTGTTAAACGAAAAAAACATGAAATTCGCATGTCTGAAACTGTAGATAAAAGCGATATTTCAAACGCGCTTGAATCTGGCCAATCGGAAGACTGCACGAACTAACACGTCCTCGGCCGTTACGTGTAAGCTGAGGATTAAAAGAGTAGGTCAGCATTTTATTCATTTGAGTTTTTAATTTACTGGTACTAACCCTCCTACTACTACAAGGGTCAAAATCAGTCAAAATCAGTCAAAATGTTGATATACTTGCCAAGGTATATCTAGTGCACTTCAAAGTCAAACACTGTCAAACCTTACGTGTAGTAAGTACATTTACAGGTTAAAATGAGTCAACCGTTTTTGACTGGTAAAAGCATTGTCTGGTATTGTTCAGGGTGGTCAAAATGACAGTAAAAACCAGTCAAAAATGCCCTTGTGTGCACAGTTGGTTCAACAGTCAAAACAGGCAGTTGACTGGTTTTGACCTCTATAGCAACTTCCCACTAACGTGCAGCTGGAGTAGGAGGGCTAATCCTTGACGGATTGTTTCGTTCAATGTCTCAAATGAAAGCCAGTGACCTCCTTAGTAATTCAACATTTAAACCTATTACCGTCAAATCGGCCCAAACACGGGCGATATATCTTTAATGAAACAACGAAACAAATTAGCTGAAACGTCCACATGTTGCTTTAAAAGTATGAACGCCATTTACAGACATTAACCGTGGTGTACAACAGGGCTGTGGCCAAGGGGGCAGGGTGATCTGGGGTTGTGGCACCACAATCATTTTCTAAGACGGCATTTAGAGCAGCAGTCGGCAAATAAACATCCAAATCAAACCATCAAAAACCACCTCATAATTGTACATGGGGTGATTTAATTGGGGAATTTCTCACGCCTACACCTCTCCCCCCACCCCCTCCGTCAAGCGGATTGGAAGAGGCAGTCGGACTAACGGGACCCTATCTGGGTTGGTGGGTCCTTACTTTATTGTCCGTTAGTGTTCATTTCTATTCGGATGTTTAGCATATTATTAATAATTAAACGTGCGGTTATACTTGTCTCGTGATCATTCGGTGAAAGACAAGCGACACCTACCTTGTACTTGTTCTCGGGGTCCTGAGCCAAGAGCACTGCAGTTGCCAGCCCAATGCCGGACGAACACCCGGTTATCAAGACCGTAGTTCTACCCATGATGTTGAACGGTGTGTAATGAGTTACCTGCAGGGAGTGACTTCAAACGAGTACGCAGTGAATGTTCTCCTCCAGACTGAGTGAGCGTGAATCACATGTAGCTATTCATCAATCACTGTTTATTGTACTATGGAACGTCCATCTAGATATAACCGTTTTGTAATCACTGCTGAATATGCCCTCCAGATAAAATAAGCACGTATTTAACGATTTCTCGCTTTGCCATGATTGCGCAATCCGCTCCAATAGCTCCGAGACCTGTGTCCCCTGGTTCCAAATCCTCCCCCCTTGTTCAGAATTCGAATCCCTAAGAAAAACATAAGGGCCTTTAAACAAAATGTGCTTAAGTCCCCCTGAGCTGTCAACCTGGTTCCCCACCCCTCTAACCACGCCTGACCTTTTAAACTTGCTATTTGGAGCAATTTTATATTTTAATGAGTAACTCATTAATCTGTGTGTGGTGTTGACATTAGCCTTTAGTCAAGCCGCATGCGGCAAGCTGGAACACATGAAAAAAAAAGGCATTCCGTCGCTGTGCTCCGTGTATCAGGGTTTACCTTGATTAAAGGCTACATTGACACAGACCATTGTTTAATGTAATAGTATTAGGCTTATACTATAATAACGGACCATTAATATTTTCACACAGCACTTGGTAAACTTCCTAAGCCTGATTAGCATATTGATCACGTGGTCATATTGATCACTTCTTAAAAGTTTGCTGTCGTCAAAGGAGGAACAATAATATTCGTTAGTTCGCTGCTGATTTGAACACGGTTACGCAATTTTACAGTCATTAACAAATGTAATAGTGCTGCTAAGACACTGGGTTCTTATACTATAGACTTCCCATTTTTGTGTCTAGTGTCTAGAAATATGCGTTATCCGAACAAAATATGGATCTGCATAAAAAACATTTCATTGACCTTACGATGTTTTTAAATGTCCTGGTCAATTATAACTTCATCAGAGTTGTGATATGATTTGACAAAAGTAAAAAATCCTGAAAAACGTGTAGCAGGCCTGGGTCTCCCTTTGGTCTAGAGGACAAAGCTCCCTGAACCTCCTGGATGTTTAATTTTGGAGGATTTACAGACTCTCCATGCACATCCCCACAAAGGTTCGGACACAATACAGGCTACTTCTTTCTTTCAAGAAATTTCTGAGGCAAAGGGAGATTTGTAAACAAAATCCTGAAATCAGAAATTTTTCATGGAAAAGAGCACAGTATATAATTTAATATGGTTAAGAGAAAATAAAATAAGTTAATTACAGGGAACGAACCGCAATCCCTCCCACAAACAAATACATATATATATATATACAACTCAAAACAATTCAGGGAACACCTGATTTTTAACATCAAATACGTTTGAAATGTTCCATGAACCGGGATTTTCATTTGCAACCCCCTCTCTCTTTCAGTAATCACGTCATGAAATGTGTAATCACTATACATGCATCCTTTATCATCTGTTTCATTGTGCAGTTGTTTCTCATCAATTCTATGAAACATTGTGTTTATCTGAAATAAATGATCTTGCTTTAACTGAGATTATTCCGCTGTTCCCTAAATTGTTTTTAGTATATATAAAAAATAAAACAACTGAATAAAAGAGGGTCATTCATAACCCCGCCCCCCCCCCCTTGGGAACGGGTATGAATCATATGTAACTGCGAAGTGTTTGTTCGGGTACCATAAAACTCGACTCAAAACACTATCTTGATCCAAACCACACTGTTTATTCTCATATAATCATAAAATGAGTAATCAAATTCATCTTCGTTTTTTAAAGTGTACAGAACGTACGCTGAAAGGGTGGACGGGCAAAAGATCAGTCATGATACCTTCCCGTCGGTTTTTCAGATAGTATACTCTGAAAACAGAATGAAAACATGCACGTGATATATTGTCAATTCAATCTCATTGGTTATAGATTAACCAAGTTCTCAGTAAATGAAGGTCAATTACTCGAATGACAGAGGTATGATTTTTCCGGATTTTTACAAATTACAATGTTGTGATCCTCCGGATTTTAAAGATTTAAGCAATAAAGATAATCAAAGCAAACACTCAGAACTATAGATTTCACCCCAGCACTGTTCACAACAGCGGCCCCAATAACCCTAACAAAATTTACGTGGATTTTTTTAAAACTGCCCAATCACACCCCTGTTAATTGGTTTTCAGATGGTAATGTTACCAAACATCCTAAGTTTGAAAAATCCAGTTACTCCATCTGCCACTTTCAAGAAATATAAACACAATTTCAAATCTGAATTAATATCACCAGTCGGGCATCTATTTCCACATTCGAATGAACATAAAACAAGATTTTCATTTTTAGTATTTCTAGTAACTTCTTTAGTGTCCTTCTTGATCATTAAGTACAAAATGCGACAAAATGCTGCAACACATATATATTTAATATACAGTTTTTTCAATTGAATTGAATGGAAACACTACAATATATGTTGCATCACTTATTGTCAAACAGGTTTTTGGCCTTTTGGGCAAAATTAAAATGAACCAAGAGACAAAATCAACCTTTTCTAAACTAGAAACATTCTTCTTTTCGGTGGGAGGGAGGAGGCTGGAGGATATATCTTGTTTGTATGCCCCATCTCCCGAACCAACCTATGTGACATTAAAACTGTAAACAAAAAAAAATGGTTTTGTTTTGGGGGACATTAAAACCTATAAATCCTGTGAATCATGTGATGAAAAAATAAACTTTTGTTAGGAGATTTTTAAATTTGTTTATATTTCATCTGGTTCTGCAAATGTTATTTATTCATTGAGAGGGTACATGTTTTCATGAACTATTCTGTTGGGTTAAGCTACTGAAACATTTCTTACAAGCCAAGGTAAACGTGACCCACTATCTATTGTAAAACCCAAAATGTTTACGCCGCTTTGTAAGCCATGCCTCGATCATTACACAAATAAATACCATAAATGCTTTTATTCCACGATATATGTAGAAAAATATATACAATCAATCAAAGAAACCCGATTACAATTCAGTTAATAATACAAAATATATAGCTTATATACAAATGTGGTTAGTGATCAAACTTTCATTCCCAAAATGGTCACACAATCTTTGGTTCAGTTCTAAAAGTTTGTTAACATGATTGCCACCTGAACACAGGTCGGCAAATCTTGTGCTTAGAAACACAATACATTTGCTGTCGGCAAACCCATAGCTCTAGGTTTGCCGACTGCAAATTTATTATTTATTATTGGAAGATTCCACCCCCCCCCCTACATTGATGCATTGTTAATAATATTTAATTTTATCCCAACAAAATGATTGATGGATATGGTTGGAACTCAAAAATGGACTTGAACATGCATGATTTACTCCATAACTGGAATTGGACGGACTGATGTAGACTTAAACAAACTTATGATTCAACAAAAACATATATAATAATAATTTGACCCCTTGTTTGACAACAAAAATATAGACTTTTTTATACACTTTTTTAAATGCATTTGGAGGACCTGAGCAGGGATAAACCAACTTTGTGATAGCATGAATGGAGGCATTAGACCATTATCATAGAACGGTCATCTTAGTCTTGGTTTTGGTTTGAGACCAAAGTCCAGAAAGTCTGGTACCTAACGGTGGGGTTTCTTCTTGGTGATCTTTAACTGGCAGTCAAGGAACCAAACAGATATGGATGCTTTTTGAAATGCCTCAAGCATGGTTGGGATTTGAACCAACAACCTGCTGATTGGGAGTCTTTGTATCCGAGCTGATCAACCACAGTTAGCATGCTAAAACCGTTCACGATGATAATTCCTAAGTAAGATCATTACCTTGTCTTTGCATTCAAACAGAAATACGTTAAGTATCCTTCAAGGATAGCTATTAAGTAGATCTGTCTTCTCTCCAATCTTCAGTAGTCTTTCGTGCTCCTGTACATAAATAGAGAGAAAAAATTGCAACAAACGATATTTAATGATGATTGAAATATAAATGGGAGACTTTTGAAACTTACCGGTCCATTTCCCATTGTTTACGATACTGAGAACAATGAAAAAGAACTGGTTAGTCTGCTGCCCTCTTGTGTCTTGAAAGTCACCCATTGGAACATATTATAATGAAGTGGCTTGGCCGTGTGGTCTAGCCGGCCGTGTGGCCTAGCCGGCCGTTTGGCCTAGCCGGCCGTTTGGCCTAGCCGGCCGTTTGGCCTAGCCGGCCGTTTGGCCTAGCCGGCCGTGTGGCCTAGCCGGCCGTGTGGCCTAGCCGGCCGTGTGGCCTAGCAGTGTGGCCTAACCCGTGGCTCAGTGTGGCGGCCGTGGTGGCCTGGCCGTCAGGTGGCCTAGCCGGCCGTGTGGCCTAGCCGGCACTGGACTCACGTTCTGTTGTCCGAGTCCTCAGTATCTTTTCAGGACTATTTGCTGCTCAGTTAGGAATTTCACACAGTGTCGCCGCAAGCAGTCTTAAGTTGGGGGTTGGGATATGAACTACATAATAGGTTTATTGTTTATCATGTTTCAATAATTTTAATTGAATGCTGGTTATTCATTTTAATGTGTTTAGATTTTAATTTAATGTGTTTAGATTTTAATCTCTATATTAATTTTTTTTGTACACTTTTTAGTGGTTTTTGATGTATTTCTGTGTGTTCTTATAATTGCTGTAGAGAAGAAGAAGAAGAAGAAGAAGAAGAAGAAGAAGAAGAAGAAGAAGAAGAAGAAGAAGAAGAAGAAGAAGAAGAAGAAGAAGAAGAAGAAGAAGAAGAAGAAGAAGAAGAAGAAGAAGAAGAAGAAGAAGAAGAAGAAGAAGAAGAAGAAGAAGAAGAAGAAGAAGAAGAAGAAGAAGAAGAAGAAGAAGAAGAAGAAGAAGAAGAAGAAGAAGAAGAAGAAGAAGAAGAAGAAGAAGAAGAAGAAGAAGAAGAAGAAGAAGAAGAAGAAGAAGAAGAAGAAGAAGAAGAAGAAGAAGAAGAAGAAGAAGAAGAAGAAGAAGAAGAAGAAGAAGATTTCACATTGTCAGCGAATGCAGAGTGCATGCTCAGACAGAGTACAAAGGCAGCTCAGACAGAGTACAAAGGCAGCACGACAACTTGGCCGAGGTGATTCATTGGGATTTGTGTGAGAAGTACGGCGTCAAGGTGCAATCATGTGCCGGAAAAGGTAGAAGAAACGGACCATGTCAAGATTCTCTGGTACTTCAACATCCAGACAGATCATGTTATAGAACATAGACAGCCAGATGTTGTTGTCTTGGATAAACATGAGAAGATGTGTCATCTTATCAATAAAGCTGTGCTGGGTGATAGTAGAGTAGCATCGAAGGAGAATGAGAAGGTACAGAAATATCAGGATTTAGCGAGAGAACTCCGCAAGTTGTGGCAAGTTAAGGTGAAGGTTATTCCTGTAGTAGTGGGAGCACTGGGTACAATCCCGAAGGCGTTGGAGAAACATCTCAAGGAGATAGGAACATCTGTTAGAGCAGAATTACTACAGAAGGCGGCACTCTTAGGGACAGCAAGGATTCTGCGAAAGACACTCGAGATCTAAGGCTACGGGACGTAGCTTGACTTGAGGTGTAACCGGCAGAAAGGAAAATAAGATCTTTCTTTTCATGCTGTGCTAACACGAAATAATAATAATAATAATAATAATAATAATAATGTGGGCCATGCTTGTGTCCTGGAGCAAGACAATGGCTTCTCTCCACCAAGGCATGGATGTAAACCGTACATCCCATGATATTTATAACCCCACTTTTTTGTTCCCTGAACAATTGAGGGCGGTATTTACCTTTGCCGTTCCATCTAAAATAACCCTATCTTCCTTCATCATCATTCGATGTTGCTGTAGAGTTACGTAACCTTCCTCACGGTTCACATGGCTCTGTGAAGACAACCAAAAGTTGTTTTTTTTAAATCAGATCTAACCCGATTTTTAAATTTTTTCTACATATAGGAAATTAGTACTCAGAATGAGGAATCAATAGCATTGAAACTAATAATCATTTCAAACGTTAAAGGAAAGGTACAACGATCAGAGAAGACTTTCAACAGGGCATGGAATCGGTGTCCTAGTTTAAGATGAACACAATGATTGAAATTACTGGCTCATTTATGCAGCAGCATCGGTAATATGACCTTATCATGTGGGGGAAACCCACCTTAAACAGCTCAGACTGCTCTCGTAGGATTTTTTGCTCCAGTTCTTTCTCTTGTTGTGAGCATTCAATCATCTGCTCTTTGATCCGTTGGGCGTTCTTCCGTTTCAACTCCGCCAACTGTTGTTGCAATCTCTTGCACTGTTGTTCTTTCTGCTTGCGAGCGTATTCGTTGGTCCGGACCCTATTGGACAGGTCATGCTCGATCTCTTCCTGCTTTGTCACGGTTCTCTGAAATAAACAATTTTTCCAAAGTTATTTTAGCGAGGGACGTTGGCTCAACAAAAATTCACATATGCATATTTATGATGTTCATATGCATATTTATGATGTTCATATGCATATTTATGATGTTCATATGCATATTTATGATGTTCATATGCATATTTATGATGTTCATATGCATATTTATGATGCTCATATGCATATTTATGATGTTCATATGCATACTTATGATGTTCATATGCTTCTGTCTGTTTGTATGTCTGTAATGATCTTTTTGTTCATCCAAACAAAAGCCTACCTGAGACTGTCTTTATATTCCCTCTGTATATCTGTTTGTTTTCGTCTAGGATTGGGCCGTTTTTCGGTAAAACTGAGTAGTCACATTTTTTTTTTAAACCGACACCGAACTGAGGGATTTTTACTCAAATTCAATTTTCAAAAATAAAACCACGGTTTTATAAAAATCATCCATTTTTGAGCCCCAGAGAGAAGCAATTTATCCCTACAGTCAAAGGCTTACTTTTACTGGTCCTCGTTGTATCCTTGTTCTTTGGCGATGATTATTAAAGCAACACATTTCATGTGATCATTAGGAACCCCATTGGATGAATTGTTATTTAAAATCCTATTTTTCAGCACCAGTTTGGCATGCAACATACCTCAGTTCGGCACAGTCAACACATTATTATACAGTCCATTTTCGTATGCAAATCTATCCAATCACGATGCACAAAAACACGCACGTGATCATCAAAACTACCTGTGCACATTACCCACACAGGCCATCAGCACTACTTGGTCTCACCATGGTCGTATGTGGTATGTACATATACATGTAAGTATGTGTACAAATGTACATATACATGTTATGTACATATATCGTGTAGTGTATTGCGTTCTCGTGGAAATTACATTTCAATTTTTTCGTGTTGATAAATCTTTACAAGTTGAATTTCCAGATGCTAGTATATTTAAAAATGAAGAAACTATGGCCCAGTGGAATAAGATTTGAAAATATAAAGTTAAAATACCTAGGATTTAGTAGTCTTTATGATTTTGACTAGCTCGCCGGACTACTTTGAAAGGCATTGTAACTCGTCCGCCGCCATTTTAACTGCCATTTGGCTAGGCCAGCGGACTAATATAATAGGTTGAACCTGTCTGTCCATTCAATAAACGTATCCTCATATCCCCATTGTGTAGAGCCATATAACATCTAAATGAACCATGCACCCATATCTGTCTACCTGTCTGTTGGTGTTACCAGTCTTGCTCTCAAGACTGGTCTTGAGACCACTTTGAAACTTCAAATTCTGTTTACTATGTAATTAAAAACAATGTCTCGGTCTGGGACACCAAAGTCTTGGACTTGGTCTCGGCTCAATGGGTTTTGCTCTTGATCTGTATATCGGCCCTTCATGTCTCAAGTCTCGGGTCTTGGCCATGGTGTCTGTTCATTGTCTTACCTTAGCATGCTTCAACGTATCCTCATATCCCCGTCGTGTGGAGTCATACTGTTTCTTATTAAAGCGTTCTTCCCAGTCCATCAGTTCTTTCTCGTGCTCTTTCTTCTTCAGAGCGGTGATGTGTTGTAGTCGACGTTGTTTTCTTGCATCGTGGCTCTGAACATAACCAAACAACAAGAATTTCTTTGACTTCTAAAAAATTATGTGTCCACAACAAAAACTGACATGTCATCCTGAGAAATTATACTGTTGAAGTGCTTTCATCTTATAGAAAACAGGAATCGTTATTAAGTCAAATTTACAAAAAGTTGATGGAGTATTTTCTTTGTAAAACATATAGAAAAAAACATGTCACAGTTTCTGTTTTTTTCTCAAAAACATGAGAACTTATGATGAAAATTTCACAGGTTAGTTTCTTTGATATATTTCTTGAAAACTAGAGGACTGAAATGAACGTATATTACCAAATACCAATGTTGAACCTTCCCTTTAAAACTAAGATAGGTAATTCCAAAATAATAAAATGGTCCAGTGAAATTTTAATGTAAAACTAACTTAACATACAGCTAAAGATTGTATTAATCTTCCTCTAGATATAGTTATGTCTTAGGTTCTGTCAGAAGCAGTTTTGCCAACATGCCAATTCTCTACATTCCCTTTAATGATGTCTGACATGAGTAAGTGGATGACGTACCTGTAGTTTTTGCTCTATTTTCTTGTTAGTGTGGTCGAGCTTGGCAATCAGTGCAGCCTCCTGTAGTTTCCTCTGAGTGAAGTTGTTGTCCTGGAGACGGTTTCTGGTGTCCAATAGCTGTCGACCACCTAGTGAAAAACAAAATAGGTCACTGATAGTATACAGTTCTTTCTAACCCCTTCTGTATTACTAATGTACATATAGGATTGAGATTGCCTGGGTACCATTGGGGGAGTACAATGGGTGACAACGACCCCTTCTGCATTACTAATGTACATATAGGATTGAGATTGCCTGTGTGCCATTGGGGAGTACAATGGGTGACAACGACCCCTTCTGCATTACTAATGTACATATAGGATTGAGATTGCCTGTGTGCCATTGGGGGAGTACAATGGGTGACAACGACCCCTTCTGCATTACTAATGTACATATAGGATTGAGATTGCCTGTGTGCCATTGGGGGAGTACAATGGGTGACAACGACCCCTTCTGCATTACTAATGTACATATAGGATTGAGATTGCCTGGGTACCATTGGGGGAGTACAATGGGTGACAATGACCCCTTCTGCATTACTAATGTACATATAGGATTGAGATTGCCTGGGTACCATTGGGGAGTACCTTAGGTGACAACAACCCCTTCTGCATTACTAATGTACATATAGGATTGAGATTGCCTGTGTGCCATTGGGGAGTACAATGGGTGACAACGACCCCTTCTGCATTACTAATGTACATATAGGATTGAGATTGCCCGTGTGCCATTGGGGGAGTACAATGGGTGACAACGACCCCTTCTGCATTACTAATGTACATATAGGATTGAGATTGCCTGGGTACCATTGGGGAGTACACTAGGTGACAACGACCCCTTCTGCATTACTAATGTACATATAGGATTGAGATTGCCTGTGTGCCATTGGGGAGTACAATGGGTGACAACGACCCCTTCTGCATTACTAATGTACATATAGGATTGAGATTGCCCGTGTGCCATTGGGGGAGTACAATGGGTGACAACGACCCCTTCTGCATTACTAATGTACATATAGGATTGAGATTGCCTGTGTGCCATTGGGGGAGTAAAATGGGTGACAACGACCCCTTCTGCATTACTAATGTACATATAGGATTGAGATTGCCTGGGTACCATTGGGGGAGTACAATGGGTGACAATGACCCCTTCTGCATTACTAATGTACATATAGGATTGAGATTGCCTGGGTACCATTGGGGAGTACACTAGGTGACAACGACCCCTTCTGCATTACTAATGTACATATAGGATTGAGATTGCCCGTGTGCCATTGGGGGAGTACAATGGGTGACAATGACCCCTTCTGCATTACTAATGTACATATAGGATTGAGATTGCCTGGGTACCATTGGGGAGTACACTAGGTGACAACGACCCCTTCTGCATTACTAATGTACATATAGGATTGAGATTGCCTGTGTGCCATTGGGGGAGTACAATGGGTGACAACGACCCCTTCTGCATTACTAATGTACATATAGGATTGAGATTGCCTGTGTGCCATTGGGGAGTACACTAGGTGACAACGACCCTTTCTGCATTACTAATGTACATATAGGATTGAGATTGCCTGTGTGCCATTGGGGGAGTACAATGGGTGACAACGACCCCTTCTGCATTACTAATGTACATATAGGATTGAGATTGCCTGTGTGCCATTGGGGGAGTACAATGGGTGACAATAACCCCTTCTGCATTACTAATGTACATATAGGATTGAGATTGCCTGTGTGCCATTGGGGGAGTACAATGGGTGACAATAACCCCTTCTGCATTACTAATGTACATATAGGATTGAGATTGCCTGGGTACCATTGGGGAGTACACTAGGTGACAACGACCCCTTCTGCATTACTAATGTACATATAGGATTGAGATTGCCTGTGTGCCATTGGGGAGTACACTAGGTGACAACGACCCCTTCTGCATTACTAATGTACATACAGGATTGAGATTGCCTGGGTACCATTGGGGAGTATACCTAGGTGACAACGACCCCTTCAGCTCTAATAAGTGATAGATTCATGTGAACAATGCTTGTGGCATTGTACACTGTAATTCAACTCTCCCAGTTAATAAAACACAATCATTGCTTTACCATCTCTGTTCTTTTCTAACATGTTGACATTAGACTGCACCAAGTCCAGACTCAGGCGTCGCTTGTTGTTCTCAAACTGACTAGACTTGTTCAAGTTCTTCCTGTGGATGATGAAAAAGTATGTTTTTGAGACTACCACTAGTGTATAGAGAATTTAAAGGGAAGGTACAACATTGGTTTTTGGTAGCAAACACTCATTTCAACCCTCTAGTTTTCAAGAAATATACCAAAAAACAAACCTGTGAATTTATTTTTGAGAAGACAAGTCCTGTTTTCTCTATAAAAGATGAAAATACTTAAAATAAATAATTTCTAAGGATGATTTATATGTGTAGCAACTTTACTCCAAGTAAGGTTTAGGATAATAATTGGTTAATTTGATAATCTAGTAATTACCAATGTTATACCTTCTCTTTATGGCAAAACGTTGATTGGTTAATTTGATAATCTAGTAATTACCAATGTTATACCTTCTCTTTATGGCAAAACGTTGATTGGTTAATTTGATAATCTAGTAATTACCAATGTTATACCTTCTCTTTATGGCAAAACGTTGATTGGTTAATTTGATAATCTAGTAATTACCGATGTTATACCTTCTCTTTATGGCAAAACGTTGATTGGTTTATTTTTTTATTGAAAAGTACTTATGTTATATTTGGGCTTTGATAGAAAAAGTGGAAAAATGTAGGGAAATGATTTGTTATTTACAACAAAGAGGGACAGATGAGTCAATAAAAAGGATTAAATCTATGGAAATACCTAAATTTTCCTTCAAACTGTATCTCCAACTCAGTGTCTGTCTTGATCTTGTCCTTAGATTCTGTCTCTCTATCCCTGTTGCAAAGAGGAAATATGTGATCAGTGAATAGCTGGATACCAGTCATAATTATGAAGAAGCTACCATTGGTCCAAATTCATAGAGATTCTAGACCCAATGTTTTTCATTTCATAGCAATGGTAAGTGTTAAGCATAGAAAAAGGCATGCTAACTTGCTGGCGAAACAATAAAATTCTTGGTGAATGCTTCCGCACCATGCCAAACTTTCTTGCTAACCTTTGAAATATGCTTACATCTAGCATATTTGTTCTGCTCTAGTTAGTAGAACAATTTGCTTACTAGTAAGCAACACTATGAAATTGGGTTGTTTTTTCCAGCTAAGCCAGGGTGTGTTTTGGTGAATATGATGTCAAATTCTTGGCAAAATAGAATTTACACATGAGTACAATACAATACAATACAATGAAGGTATTTATATAGCGCTCTTACACAAACGGTCTCACAGCGCTTTACAGTGAGATGCAAGTACAATTTAAAAATACACAGTGCCTAAAATAAATGAGTCTTGAGAGATGTTTTAAATTGACTCAATGAAGAAGCATGACGGATACCAGATGGTAATTCATTCCAAATGCTGGGTGCAGCAGTATAGAAACCCTTGTTAGCCGCAATTAAATGTGTAGTTGGCTTTTTGAAGATCCGGGAATCAGAATTTGAACGGAGTCCACTGTGGTTTTAGGTTGGTATGGTATAATAAGCTCACAGAGATAGGATGGCGCAGAGTCAGTAACACATTTATAGGCAATAGTCAATGTTTTATAGATGATTAGCTTATACGAACAATCATTCAATCCTTTTTGGACAAAAAAAAATGAGGAATAAAACTATTGTTCCTTTTAACAATCCACCGTCTTGAAACCAAGATTAAACGAGCAATAACTTGGTTCAAGTTTTGTCAGAACAGCTATGTGACTGCAGCACAACCAAACTCTTGTCCAAAGCCAAAACAAGGTTCTAGTCATAAGATTTAAGGCTTTGCATGGTGGAGTATTGATATCATTTCAGTTTGCGGTAACACCATGTTGCTAAGTGAGGTAACAGGTTCTGAAAAGAACCTTATCGCACAACTCATATCTCAACTGTCGCTACGTGAGAATGTGGTTCAGGGAGAACCATGGGGACTTCACAGGGACTAGTCACATTCTGCAAAAATGGCCCCAGTACTATATGAGTCCTGTACTATGAGTTGGATATGATTATGAAAGGGTTCTCAGACGACTCACTTTTTGATGTCTGCTTCCATCTTACGCTGTTTCTGTGCTTCCATGTTGATGGTGAGGGCAATATCCGCAAGCTCCTTGTTCAGTAAGAATGTCTCCTCCTCCTTGGACTTCATACGATTGGTGAATTCCTCGCTCAGTTTCTGGACCTCTGACCGTCTTAGCTCAATCTCGCTCATCTTGGCCCGGTACTTCCTCTCCAGGTCGCCACTTTGTAAGAAGAATTATTTAAAAAAGTTAATGACAGAAATTTTAATATGTATAGTTCCTTCTTGGTAAGAATTTATCATAGACAAATTATTTTAATTTAAATGATAGACAACATAAGGTGGTGTATTTATGAGAATTTTAGGATTTTCATTTTAAACAAGATTTATGCAAAACTGGAATTTTCAGAAGAATTTTTTTTCGCTTATCTGATAAAAGTTGCTTTGTTCCCCCGAATCCATTGCCTAACATGTCTACAGGAGTTCTGCACTTTCCCCACACTTTGCCCCTTAAATCCAGTAGTGGTTCCCCCACCTCCCCTCACTGAAATCCTCTTGAACCCTGGATTCCCCCTTCTCTGTCGGTGTTCCGGTCAGATGGTGGTCCCTACCTCCTATGAAAGGAACCCTCTGCAACCCAAAAGGTTCTACCCAGGAACCAGCCGAACCTCACACTACTACAGCATGCCAAACGTCACCATTGCCGTTCCCCTTTCAAGCCCCCCTGTCCTCTTTTGGGGTAAACGAGAAACCCAAATATGCAAATCTGGGGACTGTCCAGATACTGATATTCTTACATTGAGAGGAATGTCTTCCTGTCTTCATCCTTGATCTGTTGGTCCTTGTTGATGGACTTCTCAATCCTCTCCTTGGTAATCTGTAAACAAATAAACATAAACAAAGATATTTCACTCCTTCATCTAATCATTGAATGGAACATCAATTTCTTAATTGAAAAGAAAAAAATAAGCATTGCCAGACGTGATTTCTTGTTTTCATTTAGCCTCCGAGCACGTTGTCAGTGATTTCTTGTTTTCATTCAGCCTCCGAGCACGTTGTCAGTGATTTCTTGTTTTCATTCAGCCTCCGAGCACGTTGTCATAATGAACTCTCTTGTGCAGTTTACCCAATTCTTTATTTCTGTACGTTGTTACATATGGGATAGTTCCTTTGAGGCATTAGGCCGTAATTCTATTCTTAGTAAGCATCTTAAGTCTTGAGCATGTGCACCGACCACAGACGAATCTTTTGTTGTAATTGTATTATTCATTTGGCACCGCTATACAACAGCGGAATGCGTTGGGTGGAGGTGTAACTTGTAAGACCAGGTTTGCCCATGTATTTGACACAATCATTTGAACATCATCATAAGGTCAGCCAGAGGCTTTCGTCTGCTTCCCCTCTGCCGATGATGGGTGTCACTCTCCATCAGTCTTAACCGTTTGACACACCATGGCCCAGCCAGTGCCATGGTGTGTCAGCCCTATGCCTTGACCATCAGAGGCAGTGAGTTTATACAACTACTCTAATTGTCTCCTTCAAGTTGATATTCACTAGTGCCGTTACAACAATGAACTTACACAGCCCTGTGGCCTACGCATAGCCGTCATTGCCTGAGCGCCAGTACAGGCAGGAGTTCCAGAGGGTGAGCGTAATAAATTGTAACGGTTGCAATCGGACAATCCTGATGTTCTGATTGGTCAACTCCAGACTGCCGAAGACGATGGTAACTGGAATAGACCTCTGTGAGTATTTATCGTAGTATACTTTCTGGCTGCTTCGTCTAACTCTATCTGATGATATGCATGTGACAAATCAAGTTTGGAAAACCGTTGTCCACCTTGCAAATCTTGCATCAGATCTTCTAGCATTGGTATCGGGTACTGCTCAAGACGGAGAATCTTGTTGGCTGTAAGTTTGTAGTTTCCACAAACCCGGACGCTTCCGTCTGGCTTATTTGCGACTACTATAGGGCAGGCATAGTCAGCAAATTTGACTGGTTCGATGACTCCTTTCTCAAGCAGGTCATCTAGGCTTTCGTCAATCTTCAGCTTGGCTGTATAAGGTACCGGGGCAGCTTTGTAAAATAACAGCTTTTCTTCAACCGGATACACCTTGGCTTGGAAATCCTTAAGTTTTCCTGGGACCTCCATGTCGAACACGTCGGCATCTTCTTCCACCATTTTAGCTAGTTGGTGCTGTATGCTGTCTTCGCTGACCAACTTATGGTTCTGACTGATGGGCGCTGGTAATACCTCATCTAGGGATATTGGTAGATTTTCTATCCACTCTCTTCCTATAAGGCTTACACCTTCCTCTACAACGAGCAGGGGTAATTTCTTGAGTGGTTGAGATGCATGCATAACAGAAACCATGGCTTCACCTACAATAGGCACTTTGTTTCCTGTATATGTCTTAAGTCCGGCTTTGCAAGGCTTCAGATCACTCATCTTCCCAACCTTACTGTAGGTCTTCGATGAAATAATAGTCCAGGGGCTTCCTGTGTCCAACTCCATGCTGACTTCTTGACCATTTATTTTCATCATTAGGCAATAGGGTTTCGACTTCGTCAACTTGTTGAGCGTGCAACCCTCCAGGTGGCTTAAAGCAGCAAGCTCCATTTCTTCCACCTGGTCTTCATCTTCATGCAAGTGATGAGCTTTTGACTTAGACTTTCTTCTGCTGATGTAGGCAGCAACTTTTTCACATTGGCTTTTCGTATGGCCTGTACGTTGGCACTTGTGACATTGCTCTGTTTTGAATCGGCAAGATTCTGGGGCATGTGCTCCACCGCAGCGCCAACATTTGCGGGTGCTAGCGTCATTAGTGTCTCTACTAGTGACCTCAGTACTATTACGTCTGGGCAGGTGGTCACCTTGAGACTTGATGTTTGGCTTGCTTGGCTTTGGCTTCCTCTGAAGTAGCATTTTGTTGACTGTAGTGCTCTCAGATGGGTTGTTTATCTTCTTGATTTGTTCCACATCCTTGTTAGCCATTTCCAGGGCTGTGGCTAACTGTAGTGCTCTCTCGAATGTCAAACTGGTCTCACCGAGAAGTTTTCGTTGAATGGCTGGCTCTCGACATCCAACCACTAGACGATCTCTCAGCATATTATTTAGCTCTTTGAAATTGCAATTTTCACTAAGCTGACGAAGACCAGCAACAAACACTGCAACAGTTTCATTTGGCTTTTGAGAGCGTGTATAAAAGCGATAGCGCAATACAGTTTCACTTGGCTTTGGTGCGAAGTGACGTTTCAACAAGTCAACACAATCATCATACGATTTGTCTGTCGGCTTATGGGGCTGCAGAAGGGCTCTCAATGTATGGTAACCCTTACTCCCAAGGCTTGTCAACAACACTGAACGTTTCTTTTCGTCGGTAGTAACAGTATTGGCTTGATACCACGCTTCTAGCAACTCGATCCATTCTTCGATTTGCGTTGAATCGAACGGGGGGATGACACCTATGGTACCACTAGTTGGGCTTGCCATTGTATGGAAATAAAGATATATCAGCAATAATACAATCAATATTTCACAAATAAAATATTGGCATTTCAAGAACACCGTAGATCAGTTATGTCTTGTATCGGAAGTAATTTTTTGGCAGCGAGCAATAAACACCAACTCAATTGTACGGCAATGCAACTGAGGGCGCAACGTAATTTATTTTAAAAACACGTGCGAAACAATTTAGCATAAATTTTGCTTTACCATAAAAACACTGTTTTAGGGCAGTACTTCCTTAATCAAGACAAGATATAACTGTCTATAATTTTGGCATTATGAATATGATAAATCAGGCATTTAAAATGGACACATATGCATATAGAATATTCATGATATATAATGCAATGTTATAAAGAGTCCTTTTCAGGCCCTATTGTCCATAGTCATTTGATTATCCTGGTGAATTCACAACAGTTCAGCTTCAATTTCCGCTATGGCATATGATGACGATCCTGTTCAACAATTCATGTTCCTGTGAAAGTCATGTTGCATCCGATGAACTTCACTGTAGTGGTGCAGGGCATTGTTCCAAAAACGTATATCGATCATCAGGGCTGGAACTTTGCATCCACAGTAGGCTGGCGGGGCATTGGGGCTGGAATTTTGCATCCACAGTAGGCTGGCGGGGCATCGGGGCTGGAACTTTGCATGGCATAACAAAGTACTCTACACAGAAGTTTATCGTGTCAAAAAGGACCATATTTAATCGCAAATTCTTTCATGTCGTCCCGTGACTTAGCTTTCCTAATCCTCTCCATTTAAGCACACAAGTTAATTCTGAGTGAACTCACTCTATGCGCTTAAGATTTGGGGCAAAACTTTCCTGTTTTCTAGTGTTTGTCTGTTCATAAATTGTTTAACGTTACATACGTTTATATGGCTGGGCGAACTTGCAACGAAGACGCCATTCCACTAGCAAGGCTATTCCAGTACGCTCGATTGCCATTTGGATTGGCATCAGCACCTGCTATTTTCCAAAGAACTATTGAGTCTGTCCTTGGAGATATTCCGATGTGCCGCCCATATCTTGATGACATCATCATCAGCGGTCGAGACGACAAAGAGCATCTTGCCATCCTGAAAGCTGTCTTGGACAGGTTGCAAGAAAACGGGATGAAACTGAAGAAGTCGAAGTGTGAATTCTTCAAAGAGTCAGTAGAATATCTTGGACATCATCTGGATGCAGATGGTTTGCGCCCCCTTGAATCCAAGAAAAAACCCATACAGGAAGCCCCTGAGCCACAAAATCAGGAAGAACTTCAAGCGTACCTCGGACTGTTAGGTTATTATCGGAAGTTATTCCAAATCTGTCTAAGCACATTGCACCGTTAACAGAATTGTTGAAGGCAGAGTTCAAGTCAACTAAAAAGACTTCAAAGAAAGCCCGACATGATGTGCAGAGGTCAAGCAGATCAACTGAAGAGCCTAAATTCAAATGGGGACCAGAGCAGAGGATTGCCTTTGCAGATTCGAAGAAGTTTCTTCAAAGTGAAAGCCTCCTGGTTCACCTTGACCCCAAGAAGCCACTGTTCCTGCAAACAGATGCTAGTCCTTACGGACTCGGAGCAGTAATCAGCCATGCTGAAGTGAAAGGCCAAGATCCTTTGCTTCAAGAACCTTGACACCAAGTGAGAAGAACTACGCCCAGCACGAGAAAGAAGGACTCTCCATCATATTCGGTCTCAAGAAGTTCCACAAGTATTTGCATGGTCGTAAGTTCACAATCGTGACAGATCACAAGCCACTAGTCTCTTTATTTGGAGACCAGAAGCCATCAAGCCCAATGTCATCAGCTCGAGTCACTCGCTGGCACCAGATATTATCGGGCGCATCAGCACGACATCGTCCATAAAGAAGGCAAGAAGCACTGCAATGCCGACACCTTATCACGCCTACCGGTCGGAGAAGAGAAAGACGACCTATGGGTGTACGATGACATAGCCAAGGAACCAACCGAATTCCAAGCCAATCTACTAACAGATGTAGACTCGCGACCAGTCGACGCACAAGAAATCAAGTGTCTAACAGACAAAGATCCCGTACTGGCAACAGTGAGGTCATACATACTGCGTGGATGGCCAAGCCAGAAGAATCTAGGAGAAGAGTTTGTACCATATTCGCAGAAGAGAGAAGAATTGAGTACAGAAGACGGTGTGGTCATGTGGGGACACCGGGTAGTGATCCCTCAGAATCAAGCCATGAGAAGTCGCCTCATGGATGAACTTCATGCAACACACCCAGGAATTGTCAAAATGAAAGCCCTTGCCAGATCCTACCTGTGGTGGCCAGCAATCGACAAGATGTTGGAGAGAAAAGTTCAGAGCTGTATTATTTGCCAAGAGCATCAGAATAAGCCGCAGCCAACGCCTATACTGTACATCCATGGGAATTTCCAGACCAGCCCTGGTTAAGACTTCATATTGACTATGCATCAATAGACGGACAAGATGTTCTCATCGTAGTAGATGCCCACAGCAAGTGGATTGAAGCCGTGAGATTGAATAATGCTACAACAACATCAACTGTCAGAGCTCTTCGCAGGATTTTCGCAACTCACGGAATCCCTGAAACCATTGTCAGTGACAATGGCACCCAGTTCGTGTCGGAAGAATTTTACCAATTCTTAACCAGTAATGGAGTACAGCATCTCCAAACAGCCCCGAAACATCCAGCTGGTAATGGATTAGCGGAACGAGCAGTACAGACCGTGAAGAGTGGTGTGAAGAAGATCAAAGAAGGAGATTTAGATAGTAGGATTCAGAAATTCCTTCTACTTTATAGAGTTACACCCCAGGCGACCACAGGGAAGAGTCCCAGTGAGCTGCTCTACCGACGCCAACTGCGCACAAAACTTGATCTACTTCGGCCTAACTTGGCCAGGAAAGTCAAGATGAAACAGAGTCAGGTGAAGGACTCGGAAAAGAAGTACAAAGTACGAAGTCTTCATCCCCAAGACACAGTTCTTGTCAAGAACTTTGCAGCAGGACCAACTTGGCTATATGGTCAATGCATCACCCCATATGCGAGTCGATGTATGAAGTAACCTTGGAGGATGGGAGGACTGTTCGTCGTCATGTAGATCATATTCGCATGTGTTTACCTAGAGTGCATCAAAATGACTCGGCTAAGCCAAAGCTGGACTTAACCATTGATGTGCCCGAGTTCAATCTCTTGCCTAAAGAGGCAACCGAGACAGATATTGTTGAGGTGGAACCAGTAAATCCAACAGAACCCGTAAAACCAATAGAAAACCCAGCAACCAATCCCGCACCCTTGCGAATCTCAAACCGAGAAAGACAAATGCCAAAACGGTATGATGACTACGTACTTTTCAAGCCTTAATTAAGTGTTAGGTAAAACTTGTAGCTTTGCATGGTGAGGATGATAAGTAAGACTAATTGCGGTGACACCATGTGGAATCTCAATTGAGTAGTAATTAGTTCTGAAAAGAACTGGTGGTACAACTCGACGTTTCGATCAGTATGCTCTGATCGTCCTCAGGAGAATGAGGACGATCAGAGCATACTGATCGAAACGTCGAGTTGTACCACCAGTTCTTTTCAGAACTAATTACTACTCAATTGAGATTCCACATGGTGTCACCGCAATTAGTCTTACTTAATTAAGTGTTATACGCAAGTAGTTCCACTAGATATTAGTATTAAATTAGTTGATCAGAAGCAGTTGCTAAAAAAATAAATAAAATAAAATAAAAAACGGAAATTGTTTTGGTTGGATTGGTTCTCGTTTTAAGTAGTTAGCGGTTTCATGTTATACATATATTATGGTTATAGTTATGCACATTTTCCTTGCCTTTAAAGAATTAGTTTGTAAACTGCGGTTAAAAGTTAGGTAGTTGACCTGGTTTCATCTAAAAAGGGAAGAATGTAATGTAGTCACTTTAAGTTGCGTCTGCCCCTTTAAGACTTTACGCACGCGCATTCAACATGTTATGACGTATCGTTTGTTCAGATCAGATATTGTTACAATGGAGTTAGTTCCACATTGGTGGATCAGAGTTAGGACAATAAATATGTAGAAACGTACTTTTGTGTCGCCTTGTTCATTTTGGGATTGTATACAACAATGGCCTAAAACAGACTGGTTTTTGGCTCTTCGTAGATGGCCTGGACCGGACAGGTCCATGAGTACGTACCAGTGGCCCAGCCCTTCAACACTCTGAGCCAGTTACAAGCCACCAACGCCACCCTGGTCAAAACACGGTATTTTTATAAACTATTAGGGCCCATTTAATTGATTGCTCTCTATTTGATTACATATTGTGTAGTTATCAATTTATTGTATTACTAAAGGTTTATTTTTAGTAGATATTAAATTTTTGTTGTATAAATGTTATTGTTGTTGTATATTTGCTGGTTCCCTTTTCATTGTCTTTTCTTTGTTTCTGCCGTGCCCATATTCTTTTTGTGATCAGAATTAGGCACACATAACAACGTGTTCTGTAATACTTTTCTGGGAAGCCAGCCAACATTCCCTATGGGAAGCCAGCCAATATTCCCTCTGGGAAGCCAGCCAACACTGTATCAGACTCTTCAATACCTACATTTTCTTTCTTGTGGATGTGATCTGTTGTGATCAGGAATTCTTTCTGCTTATTTTCTAGGATCCTCCTTGCTTCGGCTTGCTTCTTGCGGCTTATAGCTGGGGAAGAAAAACAAATAAAAAAATATTCAAATACTGCCCGAGTACAACAGGTTTTTGTTTTATATTAGGCACTATTGACAATACCAGAAGTCTATTACTGCCAACCTGCTATAACCCAGTCCACGGCATTGTACCCCAAATGCACGCATGAACAATGAGTATAGTCACCAACGGCGTAGCCAGGACTTTTTCAGTGGTGGGCACAGGGGGGGGGCCCAGGGGTATGGGTTTTTTCCCTTTTCTTTGTCTTTTCTTTTTTGGGGCACTATTGGGATTTTTCGTAGGGGGGCACCTGGGGGGGCACTGGAAATTTGTGGGGGACACGTGCCCCCCAGGCCCCCTGTGGCTATGCCGCTGATAGTCACAAGTAAAAAATAAAAAGTGAAAAGTCAAAGACTTGGGTAAACATATCTGTCAAGACTACATACCGAGTTCAAAGTCCTTCATAGTTCTGCGGAGCATGTGTTGGCTCTTGATAATGTCACCCTCTGACCTCTTCAGCTCCCTCTCTTCCTGTTTGTGCTGCCACATGTGATCCTGGTTGAATAAAAATAACACAAACAAGTGTGACAACAGAGTAAGGCTGTGCCGGGTATCCGGATACCCGACCCAAACTGTCATTACCCGGTTCCATTTTTCGGTTTTAAAATTCCGACTGAACATTTTAAGCCACACAAAATTATGGAAGTCTCTGATTGTTTGCTAACAAAATGAAAAAAACTTAGATGAAGGCTTTAGAAGAAATATTTCCCCGATAGCCTTTCACAGACTTGCCGGCTTTTGTTTGAAACTTGTGTTTGTATTGGTTATTTTATACATTCGGGAGTATTTATGTGTTTTTACAAAATTGTTTTCGGGTACCCGGGTGTCCGAAGATTTCCAATTTCGGGTATCCGGTTCCTGAAATAACTGAAAACGCACAGCCCTACAACAGAGCTGTCATTTCTACCAAGTCATTTTAGAGGTGTTACACAACCGGTTCTTTTCAGAAATCAACACATTTGTACAACTCATTAGATAATTTACATGGTGCTACTGTAAACATTCCTACATTATACTTCCACAATGCAAAGCTTCAAATAAATATTACATAGATAGACAGCCCACATAGACAGCCCACATAGACAGCCCACACAGACAGCCCACACAGACAGCCCACACAGACAGCCCACACAGACAGCCCACACAGACAGCCCACACAGACAGCCCACACAGACAGCCCACACAGACAGCCCACACAGACAGCCCACACAGACAGCCCACATAGACAGAAATAGAAAGATGCTTTACGTACCTCAATGATTTTCATCCTCTTTTCGTAGTCCTCCTTGTCTTTTTCCACTCTGTTCAGAAGATCGACCACTGTGTCTATATTAGATCTCCGTGACGTTGGCTTGTTAACAGTAGTGCCTAACAAACCAATCTACAAGGAAAACATTGTATCAAAGTGTTTTTCGTGATTTGTCTGGAAATACCAAGCAATTTTTGTTTGGTCAGGAAAACTACTATGGGTCTGACCATTAATTCATTCAGGGACTTAACTGCTGTTAAACCAAAAGAATTGTATCGTCATTTACTATCCATTACAAACTGTGCTGTATTTGACTACCAACAAGTTGGATGCTTCTGTGGGAGAACGTTGAGGGAAAACAAATCGTGTTTGAAATGGTCTATTTTGTTCTCTCCACGAGAGCTAGAAACTTAAATATTTTTACAAAACGTGTTCCCACAATAACTTTTTAAAAATACATTTCAGTATCTTTTTATATCAGTCTAAGGACCAGTTCAGGCCTGGAATCACACAGAGTTCATGGCTCAGGCCACGGCCACCAATGCCCTTGGTCTTGTCCCTGGTGCCCCTTAAAAATGTTCCCATAGACATTCTGATATTTTTCAGGAAAAGTGGCCTTGCCACTACAAGAATGAAATTCCAGTCTTAATGGAGTGGTCAAGTAGTGTACTTGACCAAAGCCAGGCCTGGAATTTCATTATTAAGGGGCAAGGTCACTTCCATTAGAATATCATAATGTCTATGGGAACATTTTTAAGGGACCAAGACCAGGACATGGAGGCCATTGCCTCAGTGTCCTGAGTGAAATTCCAGGCCTGTGCTTGAGTCACTACTGGACAGGGTCCGGTTGGAGCCCTGCATGATATTATACCTGTGCTGGCTTAGGGTTTTCTTCATCCTCAGGTTTTTTCGGCTTGTTGCTCTTGGCTTCTAAGACTTTACCTCTGACCTGGAAGGAGTGTGTGTATTTGCTAGAATCTAGGAAACCATCTGGGCCGCACTTTCTCTCTTGCTCTCTGTCAACAACAACAAAATTATGATAATTTTAAAATCTACAAAATGAATTTTTTAATTATGAGGTAAAATAAATTGGCATTAAATATTATTATTTGTTATTATTATTGTTTTAAATTAAAACTCTGCTCAAGAGAACAATTAGGGATGCCGAAGCTAATGTATTGTAAGCAGGTGCACCTAGGTGGTAGATTAAAGCAAATGATGATGAACATTAGATATGAAGGACTGATTAAATGGAACATCCACAACAGAGGCAGGCAGAGAGTTCCAAAGCCTAGTGAAAGATACTAAAAAAGGACCTCTGATGCTGTGAAGTATAGGATATTAGAACTGCAATATGATGCGATGCAGATGACTGCCTCGTAGAACAGTATATGCTAGAAAATAATCATTCAGGCACTTGGTATTTTTTTCTAGATACACAAGTCTATGTGAACCAGAACAAGACTTGTGTCAAAAACAGACTGGTGCCTATCGTGTGATGACCAGTGATCTACACCAAGTCCATAGGGAACTTGACAACAAATCAGATGGGATTTCTCTTGTTTTTACCTCAAGAAGGTGGCATACTCCTTGGCCTCCTCCCCCTCCTGGTCATCGCTACCGACAGATGTTAGGGTCTGGTAGCGGGACTTCACTTTCTGACTGGCGTCAAAGGGCATCACAAGCTTACCACTAGCCATGGTCTTGACGTCACAATCAAATGTTGGGGTCCTTGTGTTGTGTTTTCGCTCGTAATATATTCAATGTTGAATGTCAGAATTAATGGAGTGCAGGATTTTCGGAAACCATTGATCTGCAGAACATAAACATAGTAAAGAAGTTATTAAGCTCAAACCTGGGCAGCTCTGCCAATTATTTGCGAAAGTATGGTTTAAGTCCAAAATAACAATGTAAAATGTTGGCCTTGCTTTTTTTAACAATTCATTTTGAATTGAAGAAATTCATGATAAGATGGGTTTTTCTTTTTTCCAGGAAAACACAAATTTTCAGATTATTGTAAAGGAAAGGTCATTATGAAATTAAACCCAACTTGGTGTAAAGAGAAATAATTCTGTCTTAAGTGCTTTCATCTTTATACAGAAAACAAGGACTGTATGTCAAATTTACAAAATGTTTTTGTCTGGGAATTTTTTTTAAAGGAAAAAACTTTTTTTACAATATCAAACAATGAAATATACATACATTAACCCTAACCCTGCCAGACTCAGCACAGTGCATCAGGTGGAAAATTCTGGCGCACTCAGCTGTCAACACCAGTGCATAAGCAGCCAAGTCTGAGGCTATTGAGAGCTGGTCCCATTGAACAATGCCAGAGTTGTATCCTGCTGGGTTGGGTGACCACAGACTCTGAGGCAGTTCGGCCTTGAGATTTGTGACCAGATGGATCTTGCTGCACTCTGCAGCCAAGGCACTTTGACAAACGATGCAATCTGATGCGTCTGGCAGGGTTTCTAGCCAAAATACCCTGGAGGGTTAGGGTTAAAATGATTAACACAGTAGCCCTAATGTTTGCCCCAATTTCCTAGGGCTACACTAATAATTATTAATATTGTTATGCCCTCTGTCTCTGGCCTAACGTTAGAATAAGACTTTCTTAATGTTATCACGTTAGTGTAACAACTAGGCCTAACGTTAGTTTTAATTTAAAAGGCAGTGGATATTTTATTGGCGACGGTAAATTGAACCGAAACGCTATTTTACCGGTGGTCTTCTCTGATTGGTCAGTACTGTTGACGTCATCTGCTACTGAGCTTTGTGTGCTTCGCATTCGATTGCATGCGTGTTTGTTGTATACGACGTACGACGATCGATACTCGGAAAAAATGGCGACTCATCACGCGGCTGAGTGTTATATTCACGTAATGTGCGCCGCCCGGGTGTGTACCGGTAATTCGTCCACACGAGATCTTTTCAGCCGGTTAATCGGCCCACCACAGCACGTTCTTGCTGTTTTTTTTTGTTTTTTTTGTTTTGTTGTGGTGTTTTTCTTTACCCATGGGAAAATCTCTGCATATCTGGATGCTCCACCAATCATCACATTGAATGTTTGTATATTCCATGCTACACAATCATGAAAATATGGCCATGTAAATATAGCCAATTTTGGACTCCTCCATGCTTGTACCATAGCTCCATGCTTGTACATTGTACATAACGGAGGAGTCCTACCTCGGCTAACTGTACTTGTGTACGCTGTTTTATCTTCGTACGGCGTCGCAACGCTGCACTTGCTGGCGCGGCATAGAGCATCGAGGAATCCCAACACGATCGAATGCGAAGCACGCAAAGCTCAGTAGTGGATGACGTCAACAGTACTGACCAATCAGAGAAGACCACCGGTAAAATATCGTTTCGGATCAATTTACCGTCGCCGGTAAAATATCCACTGCCAATTTAAAAACTGTTAGTGTTATTAGTGTTAAATATACTTTGAATTTTTTACATTTCCTAATTTGAGTTTGACAACTTTCAACTTTCTAAGAGACACCCATCTTTAATTGATTAACCCCCAACCAGATACCCAGCCTATATCTCTCCCTCTCCCTCTCCCCCACCCCGGCCCCAAACGAACAACTAACGTTACAACAGAAACGCAATTATTAACGTCATCAGTTTACACATCATCACACTCACACTAGTCACAGATAACCACTCCGCCAAATGACGTAACTAACACACAGGGTACTAACTACTACCATGGAGGAAGGAACACATTCCTTCCTCCATGCTACTACTATCACTATCAGATGACAAAACTAATTAAGTGTATCCAAAATAACCTCTGCGTTAATTATACTTACTTGATTCGTGAAAAGGGAAAATTTCCTCAAAATCTGCGAACGGGAAGTTTGTGGATCTCAGAGGCTGGCTGGCTGCTTCGTTAATTAATTTATTTATTTTGACCCGTATAGAGGGCGCCTGACCGCGTTGCCAGCATGCTGTTTTTTTTAGTCTGATGATCGATCAAAACATAACGTAAAGAAAACCATTTGTCGAGTCAGAAAACAGACCACGAAACCTGCTTACGGTTGGTTGCTAAGACAAACAGGTCAAAGGTCATCTGGTATCGACATTTTGTTGAGCAGTGACAGTGCTAAACTGCTATCAGTGCAGTGCAGACGACGATAATAAAGTGTTTCTAATTGATAGTTATTACATTTTAAAACACCTTTTTCAATGGAGGAAGAGGTCACCGCTGGTAGTGACAATATTGTTACTGAATTTAACACCTATGAAGAATTTCTGGACTCACAAATCACGTCTTTAGACTTGTTGTACCTCGAGGTAAGCAGCCGATTTTGTTTTCTTAAAATTTTGTTCAACTCGCACTAACGTTAGGCCTGCCTACGTTTTATAGACCTTATGCATATGATGTCACAAACTGAATATCGCCGGCCCTCTATCAGAAGCTAGAAAAGGTCACTCATTGGTTCATGTATGCGCGCTGTGCGTTTACGCACACACAGCGCGCATACGCACACACAGCGCGCATACATGAACCAATGACATTGCCAATGAGTGACCCTCTCGACTCTAGTCTAGCCTATGAATCTGATTATAGGGCGACCTTCCGTTTGCGACGTCATATGCATAAGGTCTATTAACAATTTAATCATGAAACTAAGTTTCAGTCTTCCTTCCTCTATCATCATCAATATAAATATTATTTTCCAACATATAAATCATCAACGTGTTAATTGAAATCATAAATGGACAACAATATTCAAATTTACCATTACCAAAATAACCCTCAAACTAATGTCATAATAAAAGTTTCAATAACTTTTATAAATATTTCTGCCAACCCTTACTTCTGATATCATTAGGCCCACTTCATGATCTTAAAGTTGCCTTCATGGGTTATCCATGCAGGAAGTAATGTCAATCCAGTCTAGGTCTAGGACAACATTCATATTCATTTATGATTTTCTGATTCGATAGGATGAGGAACTTGGAAGACAACTGGTTGAGCTTGGTTACCGTGGCAGCGGGGAGGTGCTCAAGAGAGAAGAGTTTGAAGCCAGGAAACAGGCGGCTGAGGCAAGCAGGCTCTCCAAGAGAAGTCAACAAAAGTGAGCACTTAAACAAAAACAAACAACTTAATATCAGATGGGGTACTGCTGATCCCCAAATCCTTTAGAGACAAAAAGTCAAATAAAGTCAAAAAGAAAAAAGTTTTAAAAGCCTGATTTAGACAAAATTGTTAAAATCTTTTAGATTTCTTCCACATACCCCTTCCCCCTGTCATGACTGTAGTGCATTTCAGTTAACTGCTCACTAAAACTGTGTTCCTTGTTTGACATTTTTGTCACATCAGAGCCCTCGCCAGCTCAGGCAAAGAACTGAAGAACCCCTTCCTGAAGGCACTGGCCCAGCGAGAGGAGGCCAACCGGAGTGGCAAGATGACCTCCATCATCTTCATTCGAGACAAGAACGCCAGAGGCCAGGAGATCTCTGGCTACATTGACTACGCCCACAGGCTGAAGACAGAAGACTTTGAGCCTTACTTCTCTGGCCGGAAGAGACTCTTGCCCAGACCCTCAGATCTTAGGTGAGGGGAATATATTTTGAGGATAATCTTAGTCAATTCATTTGGTCTTCACCACCATATGTATTATCAAGCACTGAATACTTTCCAAGTGTCTGTGGATAAAAACCTCCACAGGCGACTCAGAAAGCATTGAGTATACATTGTTTCATAGATAAATTAGTGTAGGGCAAAAATCAATTGATTAATATCCTGACACAAGAATTTCATCAATAAAATGATAATTCTAATTGATTTAATTTTGCTTTTGATTTAATAGCACTACATATTCAGTGCTTTCCGAGTGTCTGTGAAAATAATTCACAGGCGACTCGGGCAGGATTAAATCAATTGTTTATCACCCGATGCAAGAATTTCACCATGATAATTTCAGTTTTAAAATTACTAATAAAAAACCTCTGGGTTAAGAACAATGGGTTTAGGCTATTCATAGATTTTTATTCCATAGACTGATTCACAAGGTTTTATACTGTAGTAGTATGTGATTACTGATCCGAACACATTTCAAGCAATAATATGTTTCGTTACACCTTTTTGTTTGATGGGAAAGTAATCGACTTATATTCTTAATACATACGTAGTGCGATATAGTTTCGACGTTGTTGTTGTTGTCAAGAAATTTACGAATCAATAATAAATTTATATGTGGTTTATCCTCTTTATTTTTCTTTTGATTAATTCGTAAAGGAAAAATCGAATTTTTTTTATCTTCAATGTTTATCATCAAATTATTTTGGTTTTCTAGTTTTTCGATTTGTTTGAGATCAAACGGAAAATTAATACCATCGAAATTTAATCCATCTTCCATCGGGTAGGTGTAGAGTCTGTTTGGATTTTTTATTATTATTTTATTTTCTAGCACTTTATTTTCTTTTTCTATCTTGTGTAAATATAATCCGCAACGTAATGCATATCGTATGCACTTATCGTGGTCGTTTTTGATGTTGATACACGCTTCTTTATTTTTTATCCATTTTGGTAGTTCAATAAAAACACCTCCCCTAAAATGTGGACTTTTACAAAGTTTATAATCTAATCTTACAATACGATCTATGTCTAAATTAGAATCAACTATCCATTCTTCTATTTTCTTTTTTATTATACCATAAACTCGTGATAAAGCAGTTTCAATCTCGTAGTCATTGTTCATTTCATAAGATCTATGATTAAAACGACCTGTTTTAGTTTCTGTAGTACCCTTTGTTTGGATTTTTAAAAATTCAACTATTAACCCTTTGAATCCGAGCGGCCGGTTTTCCGGCCGCGCGCGAGAAGTCCAAAAACCCCAGCGGCCGGTATACCGGTCGCTGATCACATTCGTTTACTGGGGATCAGTGTGGGGTAGCTACACAGCCATGGGGGGTCAGGGTTCAAAGGGTTAATATTATCTGAAACTTTGCTCCTCTAAATTCACGTCTATCTAAAGTCAACTTTTAGATAATCTTCGGTTTTACATCTTCTAAAAATATATTTACATCTTTTTCTTTGCTATGATTAAATGGAACGGTTATTTTTCACTCACGAAAATTTCTTCCACCTCAATAACAAGTTTGTCAAAGTTTAACTCTTCTTCCTCCCCGCGAAACATTTTAATAGTATTGATGTAGTCTATTTTTATTAAGCATCTTCCTCTCCCGCTACCACGTTGAGGTAACTCAATATTTTCACCCGCTATAAGCTCTCTTAATTCTGCTAAATTTAATTTATATAATGGTTTTTGTTTATTTTGTTTTTTATGCCTTTTTACAGCCTCGTACCAAGAGCGTTTATTTAATTTATTCGTTCTTCTATCTCTCGCAACAATTAATGGTCTGTGTTCTCTAGCATAATTCTTTAATTCCGCCAACGTCCATTTCGATAAATATTTTACTTCCATCCTCTTTACTATACTACTAGATAAAACGAATTCGTTATTTCAATTTTTTAGCGATGAAAACCAATATCTTTTTTTCTAAATTTTTTTTGGCGCTTTTAAAAAAAATTTTTAGATGACGTTATCGTTCTCTCCTACTACTACACACCATTATTTCACAAACAAAACCTACAAACACAACCAACCCCATCTTCTCACCTTTGACCTTTTACAAACACAAACACCTACATCAAAAATATTCAAAAAACATTTTTCTGATATTTTGTGTTTGGATCAGTAATCACATACTACTACTGTGCTTTAAAAGCGCCAATATAGTGCGTATGGTGCAGGTAAGCCCAACTTGTTAGCATGCTCATTGTGTATGCGTGTATTTGAAGTATGCACTTCATTAATATATATTTTTTTTCTCAATAAGCTTGTAAAATGGTAACCGGTCACAAAGATGATTTGCATAGTCATTGAAAAATATTCATTTTGGTATTTTGGTTGTCTCAATTGAACAGCTTCTACAATTGGGAGACCCAAACGTCAACGTCCAATCCGACCCCAAACTACCAGGTAATTGCTGAGAATGCATCAGGACTGCTCTTCAAGAACAAGAGAGATCGTAAGATTTTGAACGTTGATCCAAAGGTAGGTTATTAAAAAAAATGACAGTACTTTTATTTCAACATACAGTGTGGATGTTAACAAACAATTTTTAGTTATCTATTGAATTAATTTGTTTGTTAAATTAAAATGGTTGTTTCTTCCCTTTCTTTAACTCATAACAGGCTGCTTCACCCGGTGATAACTCAACCCGTACACCCCTAAGCTGCCCACAGTATACTCAAGTTGTCATCTATGACCACATCACAAGACGAAAAACATAGATGTTACTTGTCAGGCTGATCAGGGGATAAAGTCAAATGGTTGTGTGGCTCAGTGTTTTCAAAGACTATAACAGCTTAATATAAAAAGCACAATAGTTTTAAACCAAAAAACATAAATGATGACAGATTTGCATGAAACTTACTTGGTGTGTGGTTGATGATGGTATCAAACATTCCTTGAAATCTTTTGGTCTGATGTGCTATCATTTTAGTAAAATTTGTGAAATAATTTGCCAACTAGATTTTTCAACTTCAGGAGATTAATTTCCTATGTTGGAATGATTATGAAAAAGATGGATACAATTTTGAAGTTTTCTTTCAATTAAATTCATTTTATTTCCATATCAATACCATTGGTAGCAAACAAAGTTATTATAACAAAACAAAAGAAGCAAAATTAATAAGAGAAGTGATAATCATGAATAATATAGATACGAGTGGTATGATATGGAGGGGGCTCATATAAAGCAAGCTTGTTAATTATGGGAGTGAACTGTTCACGTTCTCGAGATCAAGTAATAAAACCTATGAAAATATAGTAGGAATATACATTTACGTGAACAGAGCACAAGCAAAAGATTTTAGGTTGGTACAAGACAAACACAAACACGTAAACGAAAAAAAAGTAAAAAACAAATGCACCAAATAAGCAAAAGAAAAGGCAGTATCAAATAAATTATTCTTTGACATTGAAATCGGCTAGATCAGCTGAACACAACTTGGTTTTGGTTGACTCGTACAAAGTATGGATGCATTTGCAGACATTTCACTTAAAAAGGACAATATCACCACCATCAGAGCAGACTTTCAACAGGGCATGGAATCGGTGTCATAGTTTAAGATGAACACAGTGACTGTAAATGACTGGCTCATTTATGCAGCAGCAATGGTAATATGACATTACTATGTGTGGTATTATTTTCAGTCACTGAGTTAATCTAAAACTAGCACTCTGATTCCATGCCCTGTTGATCATTGTGGAGTGTCGTGGCCGAGCGGTCAAGCTTAACGGACTCAAGTTCTGGTGTTAGCAGCAGAATGTGGGTTCGAATCCCGGCCGTGACACTTGTGTCCTTGAGCAAGACACTTAACCATAATTGCTTCTCTCCACCCAGGGGTTAAATGGGTACCTGTGAGGGCAGAGCTGGTTGATTAGCCCTATATGCGCTGTAATGGCAGCAATTGAGCTGTATACTCCCCAGGGAGCCGAGATGGTTTCAGGAATGATTTATGAGCCTTATGAGCAGGGGTAATGATATAATGCGCCTTGAGCACCACTTAGTTGGTGGATACGTGCGCTATATAAGTCCACACATTATTATTATTATTATTATTATTGTGAGATATTGTCCCATTAAAGTGTATATTGGCTTTTATGGATATTGTTGTATATATACCTTTTTCATTTAGGGTAGAGTAAAACAATCTCAAATTATGAAAAATTTAGAATATTAAATTCTCTTCAGTTGATTTTGTACAAAATATATAATAAAAAATAATAAATATATAAAATTACATTAGTGTTTTAACTCTCCTATGACTACAAAAAGTACAAGGGTCAAAATCAGTCAAAATGTTGATATAGGTGTATCTAGTGCACTTAAAAGTCGAACACTGTCAAACCTTATGTGTAGTAAGTACATTTACAGGTCAAAATGAGTTGACCATTTTTGACTGGTAAAAAGCATTGTCTTGTATTATTCAGGGTGGTCAAAATGAGAGTAAAAGCCAGTCAAAAATTCCCCCGTGTGCACATTTTGGTCAACAGTCAAAACAGGCAGTTGACTGATTTTGACCACTATAGCGACTTGCCACTAAAGTTCAGCTATAGTAGGAGGGTTAATGTGACTGAATAGTGGTTTTTGTTATAAAATGTTAATAAATAATATTTCAATTGAATAAAACAATGTTTTGTGTATCATGAAGTTAGTTATTTAGTGGTGGGTCTACGATGCTGGGTCTGGGAAAAGTGGGAAGTGGGCAAGAAGGGGAGAGGGTATACAATGGTTTACAATTTTGTAAATCTTACTTTTCTTTATCTGCTACTTAGACTTGGAAGTTAGAGGATGCAGTTCACAAAGTAGACAGGAAGGTTTTGAGGAAGATTTGCTACCCTCTTGACCAGCGCCCTCGTACGGCACAGAGCAATATTTTCTTCGTATCTGTTTAGATACAAAGCAATGATTCCCTAACGGTTGTATTATAAGAACCCCAACAGCTACGCTACATGGTTTTGATAATGATATACATATATCTGCAGATACTATATCACAAAATTAGTAGGGCTCATCGCTACACGTGCAATCATATACAAAGAACAATAATCTATTACTGTGTCGTATGAGGGCGCTGCTTGTACAAATGAAACTCAGGTTTGGACACTGGAGGAATGAAACCATTAAGCTATCCATCCATAAAACATTAATATAATCAATAAAGTTTTCAAGTATGGGAATCTCATTTAAAACAATTATAAACGTAAATATCCTAGGGATCGGTTATATCATTCTCCACTTTTTGTCCAGCTGGCCCACTTCGGGCGGGTACACTGAGTCATCAATCATTGTTTAGCACAAGTTTCCACTTCCAAATTTTCCGCATATGTTTATAAAACATTCCACTGTTTTTATCTTCAAATTTGTTATAAAATGTTCGGGGTTTGGTTAATTGTTCATTGAAATTGCCATTACCCCCAACACACACAACACTGAGGCTAACTTGCAAACTATTGCAAAGCGCAGCCCACTCTTGGTCTGTTTTTATCAATTTCGGTTTTTTTTCTTCTCTCGTGATCGTGATTATCGTATAATTATTATGATCTAAGTAGTCTAATTGTTTTGTTGTTATACATGCATAGTATATCTAGTACACGTACATGTACGTAGGTACTAGGTCTAGTCTACACATAGAACAATGCTCTTGCCGCAAGAGGGCGCACAATGAATATTCATCATAAAGTTTCCACGGTAATTTGCATACACACAACAAAACTTGATCGTGGTACGTTTCGGATCGTATGCTTTATGCAAAGTTCTGATACAATTTCTTGCGATTTCTGACGATTTAATTGCGATTTCTTGGAAATTTTTATAATTAGTTATATCTCCAACACTATCTATGATGACTGGTGTTGGTATTTTGATGACAGCTTTTATGCTGATGATGCCATCAGCGATGGATTGCAAGTATGTGGAGGGTGTGGTTGACACAAGCAAGGTGAGTAAAGTTAATCGTTACGAGAGTCGAGAGCGAGCGCACCGCACGCGGCTGGCATGCACCGAGCCCCGAGGCATCACGGTAGCCTGTCTGGCCTTAGTCCGAATGTTTCTTCCGTTCACAATCTCCTGCACATCATTATTTTAAAAAATAGGAGACTGTGAACGGAAGAAGCATTCAGAGTAGTCTGGACCCTGATCCGCTGCTCACATTGATTGACAGTTTTAGTCTAACTCTAAATGATAAAAATCACTCACTTCTTATCAAAACCATCTCTACTGAAATATTGTTTTACAAAATGATTAAGAATAGTGTGAATTCCAACAAACATTGTCCAGTTGAAATTGAATCGGTGGTTGATTAGTAAAATTGTATTATGGAAATTGAATGTTTTTTCTTGGTTTCTAAAATATTGAAGCACTTCCAACATATTTTTTCTCATGATGTTTTAGGCCTACTACCAAGTATCAACTGTTAAGATTGTAGGGAACAAATTTGTCAAGTAATTTATAATAATGTAGGTATGCTACCGTTTCAAAGTTGAAACTGATATACATAATAAATTTTGAATGATTCTAAAATTGTTATTTGGCATACCCTGATAGGATATGGAATTCCTGGAGCGGTTTGTGTTTGAACCTGGTGAACTTGGGCAACTCTGGTATGAATACAAATATCCCGCAGTAAGTATCTCATAGCTCTGGATATATGGTTTTGTTTCGTTCAGTTTTTCATTGCTGGGTTTTGCAGACATTTAGTTAAAATCAATGTAAATGTGGCCAGAAAAAATGAGAGTCAGTATAGGGTGCATTTATAGTTTGATGAAATTCTTGCATCGGGTGATAAACTTTGCCATACACCGACGTGTGTATAGCACTGTATACTCGGTGCTTTCCGAGTGTCTGTGGAAAAAACTACACAGGCGACTCGGGCGGGATTCAAACCCACGACCTCCTGCTTACTAGTGCAGATGTCTTAACCTCTCGACCACCGAGCTTGCCAGATGTTGATTGGCTGGCTAGAATCCTATATAGCAGCGGGTGCCACGATATTTATAGTTTGATGAAATTCTTGCGTCGGGTAATAAACAAATGATTTAATTTTGCCCTACACCGACGTGTGTATAGCAATGTATACTCAGTGCTTTTCAAGTGTCTGTAGGGTGCATTTATTATCAAAATCTTTGCAAGTTTAAAATTATCATACTTCCAAATAATTTTAATTGTAAAATTTTGACTTTGTAAGTTCCATACCATAAAATTACATTGTGTGTCTTAACACTCATTTTGTGAGAATAGGTCACAAATCTGGGCAATCTCCATTTAAAATTTTTTATTTCATGGATTCTTTTTTCTCATTCAAAATTTATTAGTGGCTGTTGGGGATGTTTTCTTAAAGGGAAATGGCTAAAAAGGAAATAAAATGTTATGTTTGAGATTGTTTATTAAAATCTTGTTTTCTTTTTCAGGATGAATGTTGCTACCAAGTTCTGTTCTTCAACGATGCTGATTCTCAATGGCCTTACATCAGAGCCAATGAAGACAAACTTGTAAGTTCCCAGGTGTCATGTAATTGGATCAATTAAATTAAATTGGATCAATGGTTGGTAACAAAATTCATACAAATTCCGTATTTCACCTTGTCCTTGGTTTAGTTCCCTCTTGAAATGTTTCAATAGATGCTTTTATTTTCTAATGGAAATGGTTTTTACGAGGAGGAAAAATTACCTTGGCCCTACAATATGTTACAATTCAATTATTTGCTTATTTTTAATTACCAATCCTATGAATTTGAGCCCTGACCAGGCCATACACACAAGGTCATCCCAAAGTAATAAGATCATGCATATTCAGGTGGCTCATATTTAGTATTTTGAAACAATGGGTCTTTGTCTTTCTCAACAGACTTGCAATGAGAAGAAGGCTCAGATTCCGGCTAACTACAACGCCATTACGACACTGAGCCAACCTTACAACTGCAAGAACAAGACAGAGAATGGCAGAGAGGTAACTGGACTTTTTTTATGTTCATGTTGCCTCCAAGATGGTTTAAATAGGTAGAGTTGCTTGATCGGGTGATTTCCTTTTTCCCTCTCTTTTTCTAAATCATATCTTTTAGATTAACTTTTTGCTTTAATTAGAACAAAGATATTGACAATTGGAAGACTGACAACTACCTGGCTGGAAAGCTAAGTAGAGCACCATGCAGTACAGGAGGTCGCTGGTTTGAGTCCTGGTTCAAGCAATAAAAAAAATGAATTATGAACAGAATTTATCTCGTCAGTTTCCATGGTAATCAATTTCGAGACTTGATTTAATCAGTGCAATAAATTTTAAACTTTTAAAATTTATTTGCGAACTTTTGTTAGCCTCTTTGACCTTGTATTATGTAATTTAAATATGATTTATCAATAATTTTTATTTCTAATCTTTGACCAGTTGATAAGATATTCCTGCATTTAAAAGACCCCCCCCCCTTCCTCATCATACATAGCCTATAACAATTAAATTTTCTCTGTCAAAAAATTTACAGAGAAATTCTTGATGTTTATCTGATAGATTCTTGTCTGTTCTGGCACTCGCCACTTTGTGGCCCCTCGTGCCCGTTGGTGGTTTATTAATATTGCCAACTGTAATGGCATGAGCCCTAGAGAGGGTATCCATCTACAATACAAACTCAACATGACCAATGGACACCGCGCAATGGACAAGCACTTCTCTGCCGATGAGCGCTGTAAGTGTTAACATTTCTTAGACCTGTCTCTATCACACTGCTGTCATCCTTTTAAGATTCATAATGTCATATAATGTCTATGGGAAACATTTTTAATGGCCATCAAGGCCAAGACCAGGTCAATGGAAGCCATGGCGTCTGTGGCCTCCATGAAATTACAGACCTACCTGTTATGAGCTTTAGACCATGGACGTTTCACAGTATACAATTCAACCACTTGGTTATTTTTAAATACCAATCCTATACCTTAATACCTTACCTTTAATTAAGGCTCAAGCTCATCTTTGCATAAAATATCCATATTTGTGCTTAATTTCTCTTGATTCCTGCAGCTACCTTGCAGACTAGTATTGCCTTTGCTGTGCTGTACTTTCTGTTGGCTTTGACAGGAACCTACTATAGGTGTAAGTATAACATTTTCTCTATCTTGTATGTATGCTGAGTGCTTATCCAAAACTTTTTTTAAAAACCTTTCCTGTTTTTTTTCTTCTAAACAACAATTTTCAGGGGCTGGTTAAGTAACAGGGGGCACTTAGGAGGTCACCAGGATTTTCAGGGGGAAATTGATGTACTCTTTTAAAGGCTCTTATGTTTTTCTTAGGAATAACCATTTTAAGCAGGTTCTTTTTTTTTGGGGGGGGGGGGGGGGTGGGCACAAGCCTCGAGTGTTGGATGGAGAAAGTGTCCTCTTGTGACCCCCTACACAGATACACCACTGCACCAAGTATGCTTTAGATAATAATTCGTGGTTCCCCGTCTTTAAACTAAATGCAAAAGTTGTATTTCAAATAAATGTCATGGCATGATATTTTTCTCACATTTTAGTTCAATTGGCCAAGAAGAGACTGCTTCACTCCACCTATCAGCTGTTCTTCGCGTCGGTCTGCATGCAATTATTTGCACTCATCCTCATCATCGGCGCCTTGGCATCCTTTGCAGGGGACGGCATCGAGATGCCTGGTCTGAAAACAGCAGGTAGGTTGCAAAATTTATGGATTCTATGGATTTTATGGATTCCATGGATCTATGGAGCGAGAGAAGGGGCAGGGGATTGGGGTAGACATTGGCCCTTGGAATAGGTATTGTCTTTATTTTGTTGGTATTGTAATTGCATTAGATCACCCTGTCTTGTTAACTAAAATAAAAACGTACATCTGTGAATAATGCAGCTTTTTTCTTGCTGGTTTCTTTGTCTGGTCAGGACACGTGTTTTCATCTATCGGTGACGTTCTGTTTGTTCTGATGTTGATGCTGGTGGGAAAAGGATACACCATCACAAGGTGAGAATTATTTCATGACAGAAATGAGGATCCATTCAATGTGACTTCCCCCCAAAAAACCCCACAAACAAACAAACAAACAAACCAAAACAAACCAAACCAAAACAGAACAGAACAGAACAGAACAGAACAGAACAGAACAGAACAGAACAGAACAAAAAACTGTTACATGTTTGATTCCTTTATGGTTTACAAAAGTTTCCTTGACTGCAAGTTGTACACAATTCCTGTTTTCTCTAAGATGAAAACACTTGAGATAGAATAATTTATCAGTATGATGTTATAATAGTGAATCAACTTTACACCAAGTAGGTTTTAACATAATAATTTGTCAATTTAATAATCTGGTAATTTAATGACCAATGTTGCACTTCCCCTTTAATAACACAACAAAAAAAAGCTGAATCTTTCACAAGTTGGTTTCTATACGTACTGGTACCAGGTATCTCTTCATTCTTATAAAGTATGGAGACATTTTTTCAAACAGTGTACAATCTCTTTCTTAACATGAGGATTTGTTAAATATCTTATAAAGACACATTTTTCTATAACCTTTTCTTTCCGTTGGTTTTCTTTGTTTTCATCAGGGGACGTATAAGTACCTCTGGAAGTATCAAGCTGGCTATATTCACCTGTATCTATGCTGGCATGTTTATCTTTCTGTATGTCTACGCCCAGTCAAACTTTGACCCCCGAGATGTCATGTTTATCTACGACAGTCCTGCTGGGATGGCACTCGTCATCATACGCTGCATTGGTGGGTTTCAATTCACATCAAAAGCAAATTTTATTTAAGTTTCATAAAAAGTTAAGAGAAATTTACTCTTGGTTTCACAATCTTCACAGAAAACATTGACTTGAACCAAAAGCTCCATGTTTTGGGGGGTTTTCTCTGAAATGAGAGCTCTTCAGAAAGAAGAATTTTTTCAGAATGACTGGTACCTTTATACCAACTTTATATCAAGTTGATTTTTGAATAATAAATTTTATTATAAAAAAATACCTATGTTGTACCTTCCCCTTTCCTGACCAATCTGTGCAAATGTTTGTCTCATTTCCTGAGTGAGCACAAAATAAAGACTTTTAGATTGAAAGGCACCAGTCTATATCAGACACAAGCCTCATTTTCATTCGCATAGACTTGTGCATTAAAAAAACCAAGATGAGGGATGTGTAATATATAATAGCCATATTGTTTCTTTCTAGGTGTTGTGTGGCTGTACTACTGTGTGTTCTTCACCATCAAACATTTCATGCAGAAGATCAAGTTCTATGTGCCTTTCATGCTGTTCTTTGCCGTCTGGTTTGTAGCCGAGCCCATCATGATAGGTGTGGCCAGTGAATTCATGCCCACTCATAAAAGGTATGTGTCTTTTATTAAAGGGACAGTATTGTCACGATCAACAGAGTATGGAATCGGAGTGCTAGTTTTAGATTAACTCAGTGACTTACTCTCTTTGAATTAAGATACAAAAGGGAAGGTACAACATTGGCAAAACTACTTCTATGAGTATGCTTACTCAGTGACTTAATTACTCTCTTTGAATCAAGATATACAAAAGGGAAGGTACAACATTGGTAATGTTGGCAAAACTGCTTCTATGAGTATGCTTATTACTCTCTTTGAATCAAGATATACATTGAAGGGAAGGTACAACATTGGTAATGTTGGCAAAACTGCTTCTATGAGTATGCTTATTACTCTCTTTGAATCAAGATATACATTGTTTGTATTCATGTTTTTATCTTTGTTTCCGCGCCTTGAGCGCCCAGCAGGGTGGATATGTGCGCTCTACAAATCTTTATTATTATTATTATTATTTATTGAAGGGAAGGTACAACATTGGTAATGTTGGCAAAACTGCTTCTATGAGTATGCTTATTACTCTCTTTGAATCAAGATATACATTGAAGGGAAGGTACAACATTGGTAATGTTGGCAAAACTGCTTCTGTGAGTATGCTTACTCTCTTTGAATCAAGATATACATTGAAGGGAAGGTACAACATTGGTAATGTTGGCAAAACTGCTTCTGTGAGTATGCTTACTCTCTATGAATCAAGATATACATTGAAGGGAAGGTACAACATTGGTAATGTTGGCAAAACTGCTTCTGTGAGTATGCTTATTACTCTCTTTGAATCAAGATATACATTGAAGGGAAGGTACAACATTGGTAATGTTGGCAAAACTGCTTCTGTGAGTATGCTTATTACTCTCTTTGAATCAAGATATACATTGAAGGGAAGACATTGGTAATGTTGGCAAAACTGCTTCTGTGAGTATGCTTACTCTCTTTGAATCAAGATATACATTGAAGGGAAGGTACAACATTGGTAATGTTGGCAAAACTGCTTCTGTGAGTATGCTTATTACTCTCTTTGAGTCAAGATATACATTGAGGTACAACATTGGTAATGTTGGCAAAACTGCTTCTGTGAGTATGCTTACTCTCTTTGAATCAAGATATACATTGAAGGGAAGGTACAACATTGGTAATGTTGGCAAAACTGCTTCTGTGAGTATGCTTACTCTCTTTGAATCAAAATATACATTGAAGGGAAGGTACAACATTGGTAATGTTGGCAAAACTGCTTCTGTGAGTATGCTTATTACTCTCTTTGAATCAAGATATACATTGAAAGGAAGACATTGGTAATGTTGGCAAAACTACTTCTGTGAGTATGCTTACTCTCTTTGAATCAAGATATACATTGAAGGGAAGGTACAACATTGGTAATGTTGGCAAAACTGCTTCTATGAGTATGCTTACTCTCTTTGAATCAAGATATACATTGAAGGGAAGGTACAACATTGGTAATGTTGGCAAAACTGCTTCTGTGAGTATGCTTATTACTCTCTTTGAATCAAGATATACATTGAAGGGAAGACGTTGGTAATGTTGGCAAAACTGCTTCTGTGAGTATGCTTACTATCTTTGAATCAAGATATACATTGAGATACAACATTGGTAATGTTGGCAAAACTGCTTCTGTGAGTATGCTTACTCTCTTTGAATCAAGATATACATTGAAGGGAAGGTACAACATTGGTAATGTTGGCAAAACTGCTTCTGTGAGTATGCTTACTCTCTTTGAATCAAGATATACATTGAAGGGAAGGTACAACATTGGTAATGTTGGCAAAACTGCTTCTGTGAGTATATGCTTACTCTCTTTGAATCAAGATATACATTGAAGGGAAGGTACAACATTGGTAATGTTGGCAAAACTGCTTCTGTGAGTATGCTTACTCTCTTTGAATCAAGATATACATTGAAGGGAAGGTACAACATTGGTAATGTTGGTAAAACTGCTTCTGTGAGTATGCTTACTCTCTTTGAATCAAGATATACATTGAAGGGAAGGTACAACATTGGTAATGTTGGTAAAACTGCTTCTGTGAGTATGCTTACTCTCTTTGAATCAAGATATGCATTGAAGGGAAAGTACAACATTGGTAATGTTGGTAAAATTGCTTCTATGAGTATGCTTACTCTCTTTGAATCAAGATATACATTGAAGGGAAGGTACAACATTGGTCATGTTGGCAAAACTGCTTCTGTGAGTATGCTTACTCTCTTTGAATCAAGATATACATTGAAGGGAAGGTACAACATTGGTAATGTTGGCAAAACTGCTTCTGTGAGTATATGTTTACTCTTTGAATCAAGATATACATTGAAGGGAAGGTACAACATTGGTAATGTTGGCAAAACTGCTTCTGTGAGTATGCTTACTCTCTTTGAATCAAGATATACATTGAAGGGAAGGTACAACATTGGTAATGTTGGCAAACTGCTTCTATGAGTATGCTTACTCTCTTTGAATCAAGATATACATTGAAGGGAAGGTACAACATTGGTAATGTTGGCAAAACTGCTTCTGTGAGTATGCTTACTCTCTTTGAATCAAGATATGCATTGAAGGGAAGGTACAACATTGGTAATGTTGGCAAAACTGCTTCTGTGAGTATATGTTTACTCTCTTTGAATCAAGATATACATTGAAGGGAAGGTACAACATTGGTCATGTTGGCAAAACTGCTTCTATGAGTATGCTTACTCTCTTTGAATCAAGATATACATTGAAGGGAAGGTACAACATTGGTAATGTTGGCAAAATTGCTTCTGTGAGTATGCTTACTCTCTTTGAATCAAGATACATTGAAGGGAAGGTACAACATTGGTAATGTTGGCAAAATTGTTTCTATGAGTATGCTTACTCTCTTTGAATCAAGATATACATGAAAAAACTTGTAAAAGGTTTAGCTTAGGCCTATGAATAGAAAATAGTGAAAATGCATTTAGATTTTTTGTATTTAATCAAATGTGGCATCAAAGAAAGAGTAGTTCTTTTTTTCTAAATTCAAACTGGAAATTATTTAACTTTTCTTAAAACAGTCACAGTCCCTTGGATAAAATTATTTATAGGGAAGATTGTTACCATCACCAGCTTTGCACCAAGTAACTTTCATATTACAATTTAAACATTTTATTATTTTTTAACTTACCAGTCCTGTACCTGAGTGATGTAGCAACATAAAATATGGAAAACATTTACCAAAATGTAAATTTTTTCAATGGCTGCTTGCATGTGACCTGTAATAAAATAATGATTTCAGGTTTCCTCAGGCTTCCGAGCTACAGTGCTTAAGTGTGCTTTTGAGGAATCCTTGGTTTCATTACCAGAAATGTATAATATTAATAATAATAATTATTATTATTTTAATTCCTTTACCCTACTAGGGCCAAGATAGTTAGTGGTATCTACTGGACAGCTACCTTCCTAGGACACATGATCTTCCTTGTTCTGACTCGTCCTGATCGCACCAATGAGTACTTCCCGTACCATATCAAGACAAATCAGGTAAAGTTTGTGTCCTCTTTTTTTCAACTACCATAGGTAAATGTACCATTCATTACCCTTATTATGAGTGCACATTCTTGGGTCATTCCACCAGGTTGGGGCAAGCTTTGTGACATGGTGTCCTTGTTATGGTGTGACATGGTGTCCTTGTTATGGTGTCCTTATTCTGAGCGCACATTCACGGGTCATTCCACCAGGTTGGGGCAAGCTTTGTGACATGGTGTCCTTGTTACGTAGGTAGATGTACCATTCATTATCCTTATTATGAGTGCACATTCACGGGTCATTCCACCAGGTTGGGGCAAGCTTTGTGACATGGTGTCCTTGTTACGTAGGTAGATGTACCATTCATTATCCTTATTATGAGCGCACATTCATGGGTCATTCCACCAGGTTGGGGCAAGCTTTGTGACATGGTGTCCTTGTTACGTAGGTAGATGTACCATTCATTATCCTTATTATGAGCGCACATTCATGGGTCATTCCACCAGGTTGGGGCAAGCTTTGTGACATGGTGTCCTTGTTATGTAGGTAGATGTACCATTCATTATCCTTATTATGAGTGCACATTCATGGGTCATTCCACCAGGTTGGGGCAAGCTTTGTGACATGGTGTCCTTGTTATGTAGGTAGATGTACCATTCATTATCCTTATTATGAGCGCACATTCTTGGGTCATTCCACCAGGTTGGGGCAAGCTTTGTGACATGGTGTCCTTGTTACGTAGGTAAATGTACCATTCATTATCCTTATTATGAGCGCACATTCATGGGTCATTCCACCAGGTTGGGGCAAGCTTTGTGACATGGTGTCCTTGTTATGTAGGTAGATGTACCATTCTTTATCCTTATTATGAGCGCACATTCATGGGTCATTCCACCAGGTTGGGGCAAGCTTTGTGACATGGTGTCCTTGTTACCTAGGTAGATGTACCATTCTTTATCCTTATTATGAGTGCACATTCTTGGGTCATTCCACCCTCAGGGGCATTTTTGACTGGTTTTTACTGTCATTTTGACCACCCTGAACAATACCAGACAATGATTTTACCAGTCAAAAGCGGTCAACTCATTTTGACCTGTAAATGTACTTACTGCACATAAGGTTTGACAGTGTTTGACTTTAAAGTGCACTAGATATTCCTTTACAATAGGGCTGTGCCGGGTATCCGGGTATCCAGATACCCAACCGAAACTGTCATTACCCAGTTACAATTTTCGGTTCCAATTACCCGTAAACGACCTTTTAAAATTCGGACTTCACATTTGAGCGGAGTGAACAGAAATCTGTCAATCTTGAACAATGTAATGTTTACACTTTTACAGACAATTATCTTTAAATTCAAGAGATTACACTCTAATAAAGCCTTTGTACTATTTTACAGACATTTTCCATTCACTTTTCTCCAACTGTTACATTAATCTGTGATACATTGTATCGAATCGTTAAGACTGCAAAGGGCCTGGCAGCGACTGTTTCAAACAACTTATCAAACCAGCAGCACAGGAGGGATTGTTTGCCTAATTGTTTGCCTAATTGTTTTACTTTAATAAAAACAACACAGTAAAGAAAAGTATGGTATCCTCTGTATTAAATAAAAGTCAATTTTGTTACCATTTACAGTACATGTATTTGTGCACCACCGGAGGCATGCTTTCAACAAAAATGAAAATGGGTATCGGGGTTCCAAAAATATCTGAAAACGCACAGCCCTACTTGGCAAGTATATGAATATTTTGTCTGATTTTGACCCTTGTAGTAGTAGGAGGGTTAATAAATTATCTTATTGTTCTTGTTTTGTTAGATTGGTGCGTTGATGATATCAGACGACATTGAAGCTGAATTTCACAATCCATACATTGGTGAACCATTGACTCGATCACTCACTAACATCTTTGTGAAGACTGCGCCACCTAAAGTCAATGTTCCACCGGTATGTTTATAAAAAAACCTTGATTGATTGCTTGAGTATTTGCTTACTTGTTTGCCTTCTTGCTTAATACACACTATTGGTAATACTGAAAGAAGTAAATTATCACCATTTCACATAAAATTCACTTGGTGTAGGGTTGATGATGGCTTTAAACATCCTTTAAAATTATTGTTAATTTTCCTCCTATAGTATACAAATAATGAATGTCTATGAGTGCAATGGTGAGAATATTTTCATGAGTTGAAAGATGGAATGTTCCATTCAACAAGGTGAATGGAACATTCCATCTTTCATCGAATGAAAATATTCTCTCCATTGCACGAATGTAAAACGTTCATTATTTGTTTTATATAACATCCAAGTAGATCTTTGTCATTTGATTGGAGGATAAAACTATAAGAATAAACAAAATATACAAGATTGTATTCTGGCATCCACTACTTTATATTTCGACTTATGACGCACGGTTTGCTCGAATGGTTGTGTCTTGTCAAAAGAGGGCATTTTGTACTGCTGTGTATATAACGCATGATGTGGTCTAGCGTGCAATAGATCAAATGGGATGGAACAAAAATGCACGGTGAATGGAACCAAAATGCACGGTTGATGACGTAGGCCATGTAATGGTTTGATTAATGAATGCCGCGTGACCTACAATCCTCCAATCAAATGACAAGGATCTACTTGGATGTTATATAAAACAAATAATGAACGTTATTTTATAAAATTAGCCATAGTATTAATGTTCCTCCCATAGTATTAGCCAGCAACATCTGTGTGTCTTTTGGACAATCTGTTAACTGGACACCCTGTTTTATTTATAAAACAAATGCAAAAGAATTGTAACTGAAACATTTGGACACCTTGGTTTGTCTAAGAATAACAAATTTGGATATTTGTAAAATCCTAGCTTATACAATGAACTTCTTCCTACATCCAGCCCTATACTATATCATCAGTGCCAGGATCACCACGAATCAATAACTTCATTCAGGCTTCTCTTCACACAGTGTCTGCTTCTACCTCTGCCAATGACTTTCTTCCACAGCCACAGGTACCAAACAAAATCAGTTCAAACATCTTCAGTTTCAAGAAGACCCCCTCTCCCCTGAAAAAATTGTTTAAACCCCCCCCACCCACCCCCCCCCAAAAAAATAAAATAAAAACAAACAAAAAACAAATACATAACATAACATGGGGCGTGATTCTATATATTGCATGCTTTGGTTCAATGACTTCTGACTACCCCCCACCCCACATGTACTCACTGTGTCAATTACATTTCTCCCCCTCCCATGATCTTGCAGGCTCCACCCACTGGAGCCAATTTCTCTCTGTTCTGTGTTGAAAAGGATTTGCCAGCCGTGATGGTAAGTAGTGTTGCTAAATAAAGTTGGATTGAAATACTAAATAGCCGCCATGATGTGATACTTTATTACATGCTGAATACATTGACCATGAGCTTGACCACATTAGCATGCAGGTCATATACAGAGTATGGTGCTCCTGAAGAGCCATTTAAACAATGCAGTTTGGATCTACATGAATCTTATTTTCATTCTCATAGACGTGTATGTATGCAAAAGAAGATGGCTGATTCGTCCAAAGCTCTTCAGCTAGAAAGAACAATAGGGAACAAGCCATTATTCACTTACAGATGGCTGATTCGTCCAAAGCTCTTTAGCTAGAAAGAACAATAGGCAACAAGCCATTATTCACTTAAAGATGGCTGATTCGTCCAAAGCTCTTCGGCTAGAAAGAACAATAGGCAACAAGCCATTATTCACTTACAGATGGCTGATTCGTCCAAAGCTCTTCAGCTAGAAAGAACAATAGGCAACAAGCCATTATTCACTTACAGATGGCTGATTCGTCCAAAGCTCTTCAGCTAGAAAGAACAATAGGCAACAAGCCATTAATCACTTACAGATGGCTGATTCCTCCAAAGCTCTTCAGCTAGAAAGAACAATAGGCAACAAGCCATTATTCACTTAATAGCGCATGAAATATGTCACAGACAATTACATAACGCTAGAGAAAGTGTACAGTGTGCACAATTACTTGTACTGATTCGTGAATCACAGTAAACAAAATGGCACCACTAAATTTGTATCCCATATGTTGGAATTCATTTTCAAAAACCAAGAATTTCATGTTTGAAATGATATCACCAAAATTTCAATCAGTGAATTATTTCTCTTTCTCATTTTCAAAAGGAGAAAAATGAGCGACCACTTCCCATTCATGGTGACCGCACATCTCCACCCAAAGGGAAGAAGGGAAGGAGAGGTTCTGTCCACGCCATTCCTCGCAAAGCTTCCTCGGTGGTCGCACCAGGAAGCCCCACTCACGCCGGGGACCCTGGGACTGACAGGCGACAAGTCTCGGACGAGTCGGAGTTTGTTGAGATTCCCCTGTGTGACCTAACAGTGACCGACATTTAGACACACATGTAAAAATCTTTATTCATGGATTCTCAAAGGGATGTTACAATGACATTTTCATCAAAAAAATATGATTTCTTTTAATTTTTGTTTTATACTGCCAGACAAAAACATCAGCTTTTTTTGGTATCATTTTTGTGAGCTTACATTAAAGGGAAGGTACAACATTGGTAATGTCGGCAAAAATGCTTCTACGTGTATGCTTACTTTTCTATGAATCAATTTCACATTATTACAACCAGAAAGTTTCATCGCAATACTGGGTTCTAGTCATTGTAAAAGTGTGGACAAGCAATCACAATTTGTACAGAAAACGCTGGGAACAAGAATTGCTATCTGACAGCTGTTTGAAAATGTCAATATTTTGTTGTGTTTTCTCTGAAATGAGAGCACTTTTTTATTTGTTATCAGGAATGGTTGGTACCTTACCGACTTAACACCAAATTAGCTTTCTGATATTAATGTTCGGTAATTTTGAAAACAGGTAAATTACCAATGCTGCACCTTCCCTTTTACTACTGGAAATCACACTTATTTCACATATTTCACAGGTAACTTGCCATATTCAAATTTTGCTTTAACTGCAGTTTATTTTAACTGGAAAATTTGACAGATGGTACTATGTGAAAAATAGATTTAGAAAAAAATTGCAATTTCAGCATTTGTATATATTCAATTGCAACATTTGTATATATTGGTCAACAGGAAAGAAAACACAATTGAGAATAGTATTTTTGAGCAATGGAATACATATTTATATGATAAATGCAATTGAAAACCAGTGCAAATAGAGCAAGCAACGAAGCTGATTTTTATTTTGAATATATTTAAAAATTCGTAATCGGTGCATGACTTTTCTTTGGTATTATATAAACATTTCTGGATTTTGTTTAGAGAGAGAGATTCTAGTGATCATTGAAATGTAATTTTTGTTCAGTTACCATGATTAAATTTCATTGTTTATTTATCAAAGTGTATGCAAAATTATTACCAAAATTGGGAAAATAATGGGAAAATCTTTTTGGCTCAATTGCCAAACAATTCCAGTATTATTACATTGAAGGAAGTCAGTATATATCTGACAGGCTGGTTGAAAATAATATTAAGATCGAAAGTCATATCTAGAAAAATATTAATTCAAATAAAACAAATATTTAATAACTTTTTTGGCCGAATATTAGCCGACCAATTCAAATGAGTTACCGGTTGTATTACATTGGAGAAAGTCAGTATATATCTGACAGGTTGGTTGAAAAGAATATTTAAGATCGAAAGTCATATCTAGAAAATATTGATTTAAAAAAATGATATATATATATATATATATATATATATATATATATATATTTAAATAACTTTTTGGCTGAACAATAGCCGTACAATTCAAATGAGTTACCGGTATTATTATATGAAGGAAGTCAGTTGGACTGACGGATTGGTTGTCAAACATATTTAAGATCGAAAGTCATATCTAGAAAAAAAAATTCATATGGAAATATATTTAGTTAATACCTTTTGGCTGAACAATAGCCGTACAATTCAAATGAGTTACTGGTATTATTACAAGGATGGAAGTCAGTTTATAAACTATGAATTGAGCATGTTTTAATCTCTAGTCTGAAACATCAAAAATGTCTGAAACATTACAAAGGGGATTAGGTTTCAGACATATTATGTCTGACATTTCTGAAACCTATTATAGTTTTCATACATAAAATGTCTGAATAATATAGGATACAGATATTAAATGTCTGAAACCTAATCACTTTTGTGGAGTTTCAGACATTACTTGTCTCTAACAAAAGAGATTCAGACACCCTCAGTTCATAGTGATATCTGACAGGCTGGTTGTCAAGCATGTTTAAGATGGAAAGTCATTATCTGTATTATTTAAATATTTAATTCATAATTTCCTTTTGGCTGAGCAATAGCCTAACAATTCAAATGAGTTACCGGTATTTAACATTGATGGAAGTCAATATATTTCTGACCCGTTTAGTTGTAAATAATGTTTAAGATCGAAAGTCATATCTGTAAAAAAATTTAAAACTTATGCCCCTCTCCCACTTAGGCGATTTTTTAGGCGACTACAGGCGACCAGGCTGTCGCCACATGGTCGCCGGGGTGTCGCCTGTATGGTCGGGAGTAGTCTCCTCAGTCGCCCAAAGAGTCGTAGCCTCTTTCTGGTCGCCGCGGGATTTTCAAAATGTTCAAAAATTTTCGGCGACAGTGGGTTTGACGCCAATAAGCGTAGCTTGACTTCTACTGACGTAGGTGCTGAACATTACATCGTAGGTTGTCGCCAGGTGACGTAGGTTGTCGCCGGTGCTGACCTCAGTGAATTCCATTGTCGACTACTACGTCAACCTACGTCAACCGGCGACAGGTACTGGCGTCAAGAGAAGTCAAGTGAGCACTCTTCATTTGTCTTTAGTTGTCTTCAGTTGTCGCCGACAGGGTCGTAGCTTGTCGTAGCTTGTCGCGGGTGGACGTAGGTTGACTTCGGTTGTCGTAGGTTGTTGCCTGTGTGGTCGTAGGTTGTTGCCTGTGTGGTCGTAGGTTGTCGTAGGTGTGGTCGTAGGTGGTCGTCCTTAGTCGCGACGATTGGGTCGCCGGTTGTCGGTAGCTTGCCGTAGCTTGACGTCGACTAGGTGGTAGCTTGTCGTAGACATTGTCGTAGGGGGGTCCAGTCGCCGGTTTTTCGGCGACCTGCTACGACTATGACGGTCGCCGGCAGTCGCCTAAAAAGTCGCAAGTGGGACAGGCCCTTTAAACAAATATTTAATTCTTTTTTTTGGCTGAGAAATAGCCTAACAATTCAAATGATTTACCGGTATTTAACATTGATGGGTTGGTTGATTTGCGATGTACTTTAGCATTCATAACTATCATTGGCGCGCCCGCGAGCCGACCATAAGATTCACTGAACCGTCAGAGAATCTAGTGGTCGTCGATGGTCGGACGCGCTAATGATGGTTGTGGGCGCACTGCGTCAGCAGTATGTCACATCGGGGTCAAACATCAGTAAAGATGTACCATGTACATTATAAGCTTACGAGAACGGCTAGAGAGCATCTTTAAAGATTGAAGGCAATATGAATAGAAATTATTACACCTCGAAACAAAAATTTGTAAATATCTTTTTGGTCAAGCAATGACCATACATTTCAAATGAGTTACCGGTATTATTACATTGAAGGAAATCACTATATATCTGGCAGGTTGGTTGAAAAGAATATTGAAGATCGAAAGTCATAATTATCTAGAAAATCTATTACAAATGGAAAATCAAAAATATTTGTCAATATAAAACTGTTTGGCCGAACAAAGACCAAACAAATCAAAATAAGTTACTGGTATTACAGCAATGATGGAAGCCAGTTTATCTGGCAGGTTTGTTGAAAAGAATATTCAAGACCGAATGTCATAAGTAAAATTTAAAAAAATTAAAACTGGGAACAATACTTTCTTGAGTATAAACACAATCTTATCTTACAATATAACACAAATCCAATGAGCAAAAATTATTATCTCTGTATACAGTGTAACTAAACTGTCCACTCGCAATGCAATATGATGCATTTTTGTTGTTGAAGTTATAAATAAAATTAAATGAAATTAAATTAGTGTTTGTACACTGTAAAAAATTAACTTGTAAAATTACAGGCAAACTGCCGGCAACTTAGTTGCCAGCAGTCTGTCTGTAATTTTGTTTTACAAGATGTTATGTTAAAATAAAAACATAAATTTTGTAATTATAAGATACACAAATTCTGTTCCAAGCATTAACAATTCAATTTGTTAACACAAAAAACAGAATTATTGTATACCATGAAAATTGCATCCATTTGCTTTTATTTTTTACAGTGCACTGTACAAAATTTCTGTTATTTTACATCAAATTTTTGTTTGTTTTTAGGTTTAACATTTAAATTTTTGTAAAAAAGCAAATTTCTGTCAATTATGATTTTTTTTTTCACATGTATTTTGTATTTTAACAAAAATATGTCAATAAACATAAAAAAGTAACAAATAAACCAAAATTTTGTCTTTTTACATGCAGAAAAAGGTATTGTTACAACTTGCTGTGATTTGACAACTACTCTAAAATTACAAATAAAACACAACATAACTGTATAATTACATTTAAAAAATGTGTTTTATGTTTAAAGTTAAAATGTTTTTATGTAAATAAACAATTTTCCGGTTTTGTTTTGTAAATAAACAAGTATCCTACAATTATGACGTTATTTTACAAGTGTTTTGCGTTTTAGCAAAAAAGTGTTTATAAACATAAATAATGTAACACATAAACCAACATTCTGTAATTTTTAAATTCTTTTTACGGGCAGAAAATTGTAGATTTACAACTTGATGTGATTTAACAAATATCCGGAAATTAACAACCTATATATCGCAGAACCCGCTGATATATAGGATTCTAGCCGGCCAATTGTCATCGGTGATCGAGAGGTTAAGACGTCTGCACTAGTAAGCAGGAGGTCGTGGGTTCGAATCCCGCCCGAGTCGCCTGTGTAGTTTTTTCACAGACACACGGAAAGCACTGAGTATACAGTGCTATATACACGTCGATGTAGGGCAAAATTAAATCAAATGTGTATCTCCCGACGCAAGAATTTCACCAACCTATATATAAAATCATAGCACTCACAGAAAAATTTTGTAAAAACGAAAAGCAAGTCTTCGTAAAAGGAAAAAAAACCTATATTATACTACATAAAATTTGTAAATGTATAAAAGGAACCTAAGCTGTTGTGTTACGTGTCTTGAAGGCTTTAGAATCAACTAACACTGATTCCAAGACATCATCTAAACCTACAAACCTTTTGTCCCGAGGGATGGTCCAAAGGATAACCCCTACCCCTCACTCATGTTGGGGCCCTTACGTTTTTCTTAGGGATATAAATTCTGAGTGGTGGGGGAGCACAGGTATTATGGGGGAGGGAGGGGATAACCACCTGTCGTGCCCCCAATAGTTTTACCACTGTGGGACATTCACCACACCTGTCTACTAGTTGACTGAGGTCCCTGGAGAAAAATAACCTCTCATTATTTATCGTTTGTCAGTAACTTTATAATCCACAACCAAAGATCAAACAAAACTTATCAAGTACAGCGTTACTACCGGAGTTCCATTTAATTTGATTTAATATCAAATAATTGTTTACAATAAATGAAAGAAATTAGCGATGAAATAATAACCATGATATTAAAATAAAGTGATTATTATGATGATACTGAATAATACCTAATTGATTATGATTTAGATGATTATGATTTTGGTGACGATACTTTGGTTATGATGACGATATTGATGACGATGACAATGATGATAATGATGATGATGGCAATGATGAAGATGATGATGATGGCGATGATGATGGCGATGATGATGGCGATGATGATGGCGATGATGATGGCGATGATGATGACGATGATTATGATAATAATTTTGACGACGACGACGACATGAATTTGGTTATGATAATGATAATGATTTTGATGATGACATTTATTATATTTGATAATGATCATGATGGTGACGACAATTACGATTCACCATTAACATAAATACGCTCAATAGGCTTATGCATGGTAATGCTGTGTATTACAAATCATTTTAAAGATTACACCAGCGCACTGCAGTTGTATAATACAATTTAACTGTATACAACATAATATAAATTGCTATAGAACTATATTTTTCAATAAAGTATGTTTAACAAGTATACCATAAAGAAATTATTGCCTAATTTATTTCAAACTACATCTATTACAATTGCCTGCAATCATAACCCTAAAACAACGTAAACAACTTCAAAACGTTCGCCAGCACGTTACAAACGAATTCGTTTCGTTATAACCTACACAAATCCTCGCTATAAACAAAACAAGAATGACCTCAAACGACAAATTAAAGCTTGACCTTTATGTTCTGTCAATACACGAGAAAACAAATTAATTAAGCTACGGTTCACGCTTAACTTAATTATGTAAATGAGTTAAAATGCGAAGGTTTAAGTAAAGCTATGCCACTGTGTACGGTAATTCTAGCATCAACTTAGGTGTATTCCTCATCTATGCGAAAAAAGTTGATATTAAGTTAAAATAAACATACAATAAACATAAATTGTTGAACAAAATTTAAAAACATCTATAGCTATTCGTTTGTTAAAATCCTTAGTTGCACCGAAAAACAAAATACAAATTTTCGTTCGTAACGTCTAGTTTCCTGCGACTTAATCAAAGTAAAAAAGAAAATAAAAAATGTAAAAAATAAACGCAATCTATATGTTTAATTATACAACTTCACAAAATGGTAAATTTGATATTTACAGTTTTATTTATACAAATCATACAAAAGACCAAAGTTGAAAAAAATTCAACATTCTTAAATTAATGGAGTACTGGATGATAAACTGTACTGGAATGTGTAGTCATGGAAACACTCTGAATATTTTTTTTTTTTTCAAGATTAATACACTAAGTAAAGAAAGGAAAGATTTACATTACTTTGTAAAAACAGATTCGGTGTATTAGCAAATTGCAGTTATGTATAGATATTAAAACGAATGCATTTTCACGTATTAAATGGGTGAAATCTTGCATACAAACCAAATTTATGCATACACAATTGGAATGGAGGTGTGATATAAATAAGCACAATTTGACTCTTCCTAGGACCTTTAAGGGTCTATAGAAGGTGTATAAACTTAAAAACTGTTTTTTAATCATAGTTGTTCTTCTTACAAACTATAACATTTTTGAAATGGGGAACATGGCTCTTGATCCTAAAGCCAGACATGTAGAGTGGAAATAGGAGTAATTCCTGTGGGAGGAGGGATGATCTACACCCCCACATATTAGGAGGATATTGTCCATTTAATCATACCCACCCCTTTCTTTTGGCCAAGTAAACAAATGTGAACTCCTCGCTATAGCACTTTTTGGACAACCATTGTTTTCAAATGTTCAGAGAAATCTCCCAAATCCAACATAATTACCAAAATGATCAAACAATTTTTGTTAAATGTATTTATTTATCTATTTTGAAATATTTTTAAGTTCTAAACCTTTTTTGGTGAAGGGAGTCTTTGTATTTAGACATATAGAATAATTCCCCACCCTTGACAACGAATTTACGTCACAGTTGGTGGACATATTCCGTCTCCAATCTCCTTTTCAAAAGATCAGAAATCTTGTAATAATTGTTCTTTCACAAATGATGAAAATCCGTCCAGCTGATTATAAGTTGTATATACCCTGTTACATATCCGAATCCAGTCCGGCGACATCCGACCGCGATGGCTAGATGCGAACTGCTCTGTTTTCCACTTGACAGCAGCATCCCTGTAGGACATGAATACCATCAACATGAATCATACAAAATCTAGGTTCAAGAAGGGGAAGGGTGACTGGGGTGTGGCACCCCTTCAATCGGCTTTTGGATCCCCAGTCGGCAAATAAATTACCACATCAAACCATTGAAGCAAGATTGGGGGGAAATGTCTCACGCCTACCTGCCCACCCTCTCAAATTTTCTCATGCCTACCCCCAAATTATTTGCCAAATATTCTTGACTAAACAACAAAATTCTACGTTAGAAAAGTTGTGAGTGCTAGTGCTGATCACAAAATCTGAATACATTTCAATATTTCTCAGTGTATTAAATAATGTTAGAACTTTCTTAGGTCATGTATAATCACAAATCAATAACCAAAGCAAAATACCAGTGCTTTTATATATTCCCTTAATAATCAACATGCAAATTTTATGTAAATATGAAGTCATTTTGTAAAATATACCACATTTAAGGAGAGCTTTTGACATTACCTTTTGTCCTGGAGCAGGTCTCATGACTGCGAGACGATCATACAATGATTGTATGGGAGCAAAGCAAGCAGCAATGGCTTTCTGTGAATCACAAAGAACAGAAGGTGCAACAAAATTACTAACAGCAAACGGAAGTCTCATTTTTACTTGAAATGTTTTCAGAAATTAGGTTTCCTTTTGCAAAATATCTACCGAAAATAATTTCGCGTTTTAAAAGATCGTTGGCCTTCATATTCAAGCTTTGTTTTACCCCCCCCCCCCACCTTTATAACTATTTATTAATCAAGGTTAAAAGTTAACATCATGAGCCTCTAATAAAATATATACAAATCAAATTAAAAAATAATCAAATAATGAATGAACAGTATACTATAAAAAATAAATCAGAAAATAATTAAGTGATATTTTAAACACTGTAAATTAATATTGTATACACTGTGGGCCTCTATATCTGCACCCAAAAAAATACGTATAGTACCTTTAAGCTATCCACACATCCGGGACTTCTGTATCTGACGTCACAGCCTTCGTCGACCTCTCTGATGACCTTTGCGTTTTTTGCCTTCTCCAAGTGCGACCCAGCTTCAGTGCAGCCCTTGTCGCCCCAGCTAACCTGTTTCAAACAAACAGAAAAATTAGATCTGGTTTTATTGTATGTTTATAAGGGTCAAGATTACAACAAGGAAGCATGACCTACAAATTAAAGGAAGCAATTCGCAAAATGCATAGCCTATATAAAATATCCAGAACAGGAATTAAAACAAGAAATATATTGTGTTGAGTTGTTTGTTTGCTGGTCTTATCTTGATATATTGTTGAAGTAACTGCAGTAAACATTGTATTAAGTTTCTGGAATAAATCCCTGGGAATGTCTTTTTCATAAAAAAATATGATAAAAATAACAATGGTACACGTTCGACCTATAATAAAATATATCACAGAATGCAGAACTGTTAATATCTTGTGGAAAACATATTTTGGTATTTTCGAAAAACAAAATGATGAGAGATTTACATGAAGTTTTCAAACATCCCTTGAAATATTTCTGTTTGAGGTATATTTTAGTACTATAAATCAAATTATTTTGCAAATTAAATGCTTGTCCCCCGAAAACGTATAAATTCTATGTTAAAATTATGCATTTTCACTATTTTACCGTCTTCGGTTTCTGGTCTCCGCGCGTCGCCTCAGACCTGTGCGTCGCCTCAGACCTGTGCGTCGCCTCAGACCTGTGCGTCGCCTCAGACCTGTGCGTCGCCTCAGACCTGTGCGTCGCCTCAGACCTGTGCGTCGCCTCAGACCTGTGCGTCGCCTCAGACCTGTGCGTCGCCTCAGACCTGTGCGTCGCCTCAGACCTGTGCGTCGCCTCAGACCTGTGCGTCGCCTCAGACCTGTGCGTCGCCTCAGACCTGTGCGTCGGCATTTTTATTTTTATTTATTTATTATTATTATTTTTTTACTATGACACGATGTCCAATTGCAGCCAAAATCGATCGATTAGAATTCTGCCGTGCTGTAGTCATGATCAGAGTATTGTCATGATCAGACTCTCAACAGGGCATGGAATCGGTGTGGGTAGTTTAAGATAAACACAGTGACTGAAAATTACTAGTTCATTTATGCAGCAGCAACGGTAATATGACCTTATCATGTGGGGTTTAATTTTCAGTCACTGAGTTAATCTAAAACGAGCACTATGATTCCATGCCCTGTTGATCGTGATGATAGTGTCCCTTCAAATGACTTTTTTTTTACATAGGGGTATGAATGTTTGCCCGATTCGTGAGGCCTGTCTTAGCCACCATACTTTGGGAAATTTGGTCTGGTTCCAATAACCGTGTATCACGTATTGCACTGGTTGGCAAAAAAAAAAAAAAAAAAAAAAAAAAGGCGTCACCGCACCGATTTTGAAGCTGACCTATGACCAGAAACTGGAGACTTTTTTTGGACTTAACGACACAATGAAATAAGCTGAAACTTTCACAGGTTTGTTTTGTATACATATCTCTTGATAAAGTATGAATGCATTTACACACATATTACAAACAGTGTATACTGGATTTATTTCGGAAAACATCAACACGAGTCACACGAACACAAAAATAGTGGCTTTAAATTTTTTAAATACTCAATGTCAAAGGATTTAAAAGTTGCACACCTTTACAAATTAATAATGAAGGCACAACATATTTTGTTTTAATCCTTCTGGGAAAAAACTCAGTAAAAAGAATAATGGGCAAAATGGTTACAATATATAACTCACCGTTACTGGTTTCATGCCACCGACCCCTGCCCCGCCGTAGACCGAAGCGTTTACCGCTGGCCATTTCTTACCAGATGGCGAATGGGGCTCCATTACGGGTGATGGAGGACTTTTTATAACCTTGAAGAAAGTTAAATAAAAAACCGAACAATTTATTCATTAAAATCAGCCGTTTCAAAAGGATTTTTATAATCGAATCACTAACAATTAAACAACTTTTATTCGTTTGTCCAAATCAAGTTGTTTGCTAGAGAAATTACATCATTGTTTAAAGACATATTCTCTATTATTACTTACAACTTTATTTTCATATCAGTGAATACAAAAAACCGAGCAGAGATTTTCCTCCTATGGACGAACTTATATTATAGGCCTAGCTAGTGGTATTTGGTGCCTACAATTTAGCAGAGAGTTTGACACTCGCGTTACAAAGTTATCAGGCTTATACATCATCACAAAAGTTACACAAAAGAGATACAAATGTCAGTTATACAAGGAGTAGGGCCTACTGTAGTATAACGGTTTAAAAAAATAACAGATCGGCAATAACAGATCATTATTATGAAATATTACAAATGTATAATCATTTGCCAAAATATTGAACAATGAGACTTACCACGCAGCAAAGTATTTGCCAGAACCACCAAAGCAACAAGAGAGCCAGCACCAGAAACGCCAGGAGGAACCCCAGTACCACACCGGTAACGTCCGGCTATACAGAAAAGACAAAAGACAACAGGGAAAACTGTTTTAACTGATGGAGCCAGATTTGCAATCGATTACTTTTTCATGAGTACGAGTAAAGTACAAAACGAATATGAGTATAGAAAATGTACCGAGAACGAGTACGGTTCTGCAACTCTAGATGGAACTACTCACCTACACTTTCAAGAAGTTTGATCAAAGGAATTCCTCAATTTGTTTTAGATGAGGTTTTCCGTGATGTAGACATGCCATAAAAAGTATGTGCACATAATATGAAGCCATATGAATGATACAAGTATAAGACGAGCCTATATGCATACCTCTGTACAATCCTTTGCAGTAATGGTCACGTTGCTGGAAATAAATGAAATTCCGTTGACTGAGACTTGTAGCACAACAAAGCTATAACAAAACATTAAAATAAAAAGAATCGGATGAAAATACTAATTATAAAAACATTAGTCTTAATCTGAATTTGTCCACATACACATTGTCAACATCCCTCTCTTATATGTCATTTGTTTATCAACACAAACGTTTACATAATCGCTGTTTTCGCCACGCCCCAAAGACACCCAATGGACGTTTGTGCAGTACGTTTTGATGTATAGGTTGGTGAAATTCTTGCGTTGGGTGATAAACATTTGATTTAATTTTGCCAATTGATTTAAACAATTGATTAAATTTTTGATGTATTATTTGTTCACGCATTGTATGTTCAGTTTCAAGTGATCAATTTAGACATAGTGTCATTAGCTACATCACGCGATTTTCCCGCCATAGGTCACTTACCTATCTGATGACATGTTCACAGAACAGAGAAAACATAGATTTCTGGCAAAACAACTGTGAATAATTTTGTAGCTTTGTCGTTATGTAAGAACTAACTTAGTTAGAGACTTTCTGGTACTACCTGTAGGCCTATATCGTTAAAAATATCACGGGTCCTAAAGGTTGTGCACGATATATTCTTATGTATACTTCAACTGAGATAATGAGTTATATCAGACGTCAAGGTGATATACTTCTGGTTATAGTTTATATATCCCTATTTTTAAAGAAATATTTTGAATATCACCGATGCTGTCTAGGATTACCTTACCTGCCTAACTGCTCGATCTTTGGTGCTGGGCACAAGAGGCGATTGGATGATACAGAGATTGGATGTACCTCTATAATGCAACAACAACAAAGCATTTATTTTCAAAAACAAAAATGATCCTCCTTACCCCCATCCCTGAGTAGTTAGCTTAGCCTCCTTAAAACTTACATGAGCGGGATGCGCAGTCTCCGATGGGTGTCACATTTGGGGCTTTACATATTGGCAAATTGGTTTAATGACTCTCCCCCCCCCCCCTAACAGAACACAGCTAAAACAGGGGTGGAGGGGTCACTGATAGTTCATGGATATAAGTGGATTTGGGGGGTTCAGCAATGACGTCAGGAGACAGGCATGTCACACCTTGATTGTCAGTGTCGTTCAGCCTGAAGTTACACGTGACTTTGCTGAGGTCGTTTGTCTTCGTGAAGCCATTACCAGTGATGCTGACATTAAAGGCCTCTGCGACAAACACACGACACGTCATGATAAATTATAGATAAATGCATACAAGATATAATGTAGTTTTAATGTGAATAACAGGACCGAAAACAACCCAGAGCTGATCAGTTGTATTCTGTATAAATATATCTATACTAAATTTGGTAAAACAACAAACTATCAACATCAGCACCATCAAAGGGGCATTTCCATTACCGATACAAAAAATATTTCATGTAGGCCTAAATGAATGACATGATTTATATTATTATACGTAAGAAATTACACATTTTTTTTATAGAGTATTGAGCTTAAACTTTCAAAGGTAGGTTATTTAATGTTACTGTAAAAAACATACGATACGAAGGCCTGAAGAACATTCCACAAATTAATAAAACAGCCCAATAAGTTATAGGAATAAATACAATATACAAAGTGAACTCTAACGAAGGAAAAGCACAAAGTTAAGTATGGAGAAGAGGGTGTTCATTGGAGAAAAGGTTAAAATTTAAAAATTGACTTACCACCGGCACAGACTGACGTTGGAGACGCCGAGAGAATCTCAATACAAGATGTATTTACAATCTGACCAATACCAAACAGAACAAATAAACAGGAAACAAGATGACAGAAATTCGGGGAAAAAATTAAATTTCATTATCAACAAAATATCAAGGTGTATGCTTTTGTGAATGTCACAGAAACAGCCCAGGAACATTTTCCAAAGGTCTGTCATAAAAACAAGCAATCATGTACTAAGCAAATATTTTCTGCTATAATAAGCGCTGATTTTCGCTTTCGGTAAGCAGTGCAGAACCATAATATTTTTGTTCGTATTCATTCATTCATTTATTTATTCACACATATTCCAATATTGACAAAAAGAATGTTGTTGCAAATAATTACACAATATCAAGAGGTCGTACAAAATGCAAAGACAAAATTAGTAACATGAAAAGACTATTTATAAAAGAAAAGCTTGTCAACATTGAGGAAAAGAAGAAGCCGAGGCTTTTATTCCTTTCCCTAACCCCACCCCTCCCCTTAATCACAAAATGATATATGGCCATTGGTGAGACTTACTCTACAATAAACACAAGCCACAGAATGCCACATTATGGAATACTATAATAAGCGAACATGGCCGTCTCCAACCATTAGGATAAGAAACCCACATAATCATGAAAACTAGTTGTCTTACTTGGATGATGATTTCTTGCAAATCGTTGAATGTATCTCCCCTGAATATGTGTTCTTTGGCGGGAGGGTCAGCAACCTTTTGAAGGTCTCGGATGCTACTCTCTCCCACTCTCACAGCCAGAACTTTGGCTCCAAGGGACCGAGATATATCGGCCTGGGAAGAAGTTAAATTATTGACAAAATACGAAATATCTAAATGTATTTTCACTATTTTTGTGTAAATGACACAACGGTATAAGCTGAAACTTGTTTAATGTATATATTGTTTCAAAGAGGGTAATCATATTCGCAGTGTTAGCAGTATTGTAAAGATTATCAACGTTGTACCTTCCATTTAACAAATTGGTGTTTTTTATAATTCCCCAGATCCTGAGTTTGCAATTGTAGACCTCATCAAGCTTTGCAACAAGCTATCTCAATTAATTGATTGCCCTAAATGACTGAATTATGATTGAAAGTAAACCATTGAAAGTTTATCCATCCAGAACAAAACCTTATCGATCAATAGCAAAAAAAAAAATGTTAATTTAAAAAATCATCAAACACACATTTCAGAATTCGGTAAATTAATTATCGATGAGTTGATCGATCGATCGGTTGATCGATTCCCTAACTACCCCAGACCCATCAAACTCCAACAGACGGTTTTGTTGGATTTTGACTGGTTGAGGACTGTGAACTTAGCTAAGCTGTTGGACTATGATGGGTTGAGTACCAATGCAGTACTGTAATGCTGTTGGATTTTGATTGAGTGAGGAAGGTGGTTCTACTAGCATGCAACAGTGTTGGACTTTGACTGAGTGGGGAAAGTGTGTGTATGCATGGTGTATGGTACTATTGGCATGCAACCGTGTTGGACTTTGACTGAGTGGGGATTGTACTGGCAGGCAACCGTGTTGGACTTTGACTGAGTGGGGAAAGTGTGTGTATGCATGGTGTATGGTACTATTGGCATGCAACCGTGTTGGACTTTGACTGAGTGGGGATTGTACTGGCAGGCAACCGTGTTGGACTTTGACTGAGTGGGGAAAGTGTGTGTATGCATGGTGTATGGTACTATTGGCATGCAACCGTGTTGGACTTTGACTGAGTGGGGATGGCAGGCAACCGTGTTGGACTTTGACTGAGTGGGGAAAGTGTGTGTATGCATGGTGTATGGTACTATTGGCATGCAACCGTGTTGGACTTTGACTGAGTGGGGATTGTACTGGCAGGCAACCGTGTTGGACTTTGACTGAGTGGGGAAAGTGTGTGTATGCAGGGTGTATGGTACTATTGGCATGCAACCGTGTTGGACTTTGACTGAGTGGGGAAAGTGTGTGTATGCATGGTGTATGGTACACATGTACTATTGGCATGCAACAGTGTTGGACTTTGACCGAGTTGGGAAAGTGTGTGTATATTATGACTGCATTGCTTGGTTCACTGGCTACACTGTGACCTTTTGTAATAACATATAACATATGTTCATCTCGTTTAGGTGGGGAGGGGTGTGTATGTAGATAAGTGCTTTGTTTGGTACACTTTATTGCTCTATGCTTGCTCTATTCTTAGTGCTCTATGCTAATTATGGACAACCTGCTGTAATAAACAACTGATAAAGGCAAATATTGTACTTAGGTATGCTTGGCATTGTATCTAACATCATACAACTAGAACCTACCATTTATTCCATAGGGTGTTTTAGTTTTTGTATAGTTAAATTGCATATAATGAATAGCATTTATGATATGAAAAGGTAAGTATTATATAATATTAGAAAAGCATAATGTCACCATTATGTAATGTTATATAATAATTAGCATAACTAAAGCAGTATTTGTTATAAATACGAGTGTTTTCTGAGGCTCATCACCAGTCTCAAATTGACTTCACTGTGTCAACATGACTTCTAGAGAAATAATAAATCTCCAGCAGAACCTTACAAGTGATGAGAGGGATATGTTCATTGGCATGGCCATGGGAAAAACCAAAAGAAAACGCCGTGTTGAGTACAAGAATGGAGAAGGATCTAAGGGCAAGAAGGCCAAGAAGCAGCAGAGCTGTAGAGAGGAGCAACCTTCAGCTAAAGGAAGAAAAGTGGGAGGAAAGGGCCTAGGAAAGGACAAAGGAAAGGGGAAAGCAGCTCGTCCCAAAGAAAGCGAAAGTGCGTATATGGATCGTCTCTACCGAGAAGAGATGGAGCGCCTGAGAGCTGCTATACGAGCAAGTATGGAAGAGGCTGGTCTGGGAAATGGGAGATCCTTTGAAGACATGTCTGACAGTGAGGAAGAGGAGTTTATAAACCAGGCAGTGGCGAGGGCCAGAGGTTTGACAGAGGCCAGGAAGGATTTGGAGGAAGAGGAGGATAAGACACAGGATGACGAGACACATGATGACGAGACACAGGATGACGAGACACAGGATGACGAGGCAAGTGACAAGGAGACAGGAGAGGAGACGAGAAGAGACGGGGAGACAAGTAATGCGCAGGCTGAGGTTGCTGGGGCATCACAACCTAAACCGAAGACTCCGTCGAGACCCAGAAAAACAAGATCCAAAGTTGTTGAGCCAGATTCGGACAACGACCCGGACCCCCCATCAGCATACCAGGCAGACTATGCCCCAGATGATGCAGGCTGGACCAGGTATCTGGATGACGTAAACATCCGAAACTTCAAAGGGAAGAAACCGCAAGGACCCACTTTCAACAAAAAGAAGTCACCACTTGCATATTTCTTGAAGTTCTTCCCGCTAGCACTCTTCATCTTGATCGTCAAGTGGACTAACTTGAAGTTAACAGCAGCCCACCAACGCAGTACTTCTCTCCAGGAGATCAAGGCCTGGTTCGGCATACACCTACTGATGGGCCTTGTCAAAATTAATAACTACAAGGACTACTGGTCTTCACACCCAGGGCTGCGGAACACTATGATATCTACCACCATGAAGAAAAACCGCTTCGATGTCATCAACCAACATCTTGCGTGCAACGACCCAGCAAAAGACCCAGAACTCATCCGTGACAAGGCCCATCGGTATTCTGCCAAACGCAAGCATCCCCTATATCCCCTGCAGCCGTTGTGGGATAAGATGAGAAGACGATGCCTCAAGAATTATCGCCCCGCACGTCACCTCGCCATTGACGAAGCCATGATCAAATACCGAGGTTTTAAAGCCACCGCGAGAAAGTTTTTCATGCCTCTCAAACCGATTCGCGCTGGCTTTAAAATCTACGTCTTGGCAGAGTCATCTACCGGCTTCTTTCTGAATTTTATGATTCACCCACACGGCCAAGAGCCATCCAAGATGTCGGATATTGCGATGGATGTTGCCAAACACCACCTCAACGTATACCACCACATTTTTACAGACAAACTGTATACTTCGGTCACCCTAGCACGGGCACTTCATGCTAAGAAGACCTACTTGACCGGAGCAATCAAAAGTAATGGCAAAGGGCTACCTCTCGACTTCTCCTTGAACGATAAAAATCCCAACCGGCTGAAAATCAAGCGCCTCAACCGAACTCCAAGGGGCACCTTCTACACACGGCAGAACGGCCAACTTACAGCAACTGTGTGGAAGGACAGTCGGGTGATGATGATTCTCTCCACTGGACATCAAGGTTGGAGGGATCCAAACTCTGACACCCTGAGGAGGAAGATTCCAGATGAGTCAGGTCATCTGAGAAGCAGCATCATCCCAGCTCCTCCTCAAGCCGTAGACTATACAAAGTACATGGGAGGGGTCGACAGGGGAGATCAACTCCGCTCCTACCACACTTGTGCCCGCAAGTCACAGTTCTGGTGGCGTGGTATCCTCTACTTCCTGATTGATGTGGCTAGAGTGAACGCTTGGACGGCCTACCGTCATCACCACCTGGCTGTTGAGGACATCAGCAGCAGTGACAGTGACAGAGAGGAGCAAGATCGAGGCACAAGCAAGATGACCCACGCCAAGTTCGTGCTAGAAGTGGCATCAGACCTGATCGAAGGTTTTGCGAGAGGCGATACCCCACGACAAGCAGCTGGTTCTCGGCCCATCCCAGCGCACAACAGTGGAGGCCACTACTCAACGAAGATGCCTGGGAGAAATGCCAGGTGGTGCAAGTGGTGCCGACAGCAGAAAACAGTCACCAAGTCTGGGCTCCCAAAGACCACACGACGAGGCTGTCCAGTATGTGGTGTCAACCTGTGTCCAGGGGAGTGTTTCCTAAAGTACCACGCAGCCAGCAGCCGAGAGCCCGACTCCACCACAAGTTCCACTGAGTAGCTATGGGGCTTCCATACACCAGCTCTTCTCAAGCATTTCCCCAAGCATAAAAAAAAAAAAATATTAAAAAAAAAAAAAAAAAAAAATGGGCTATGATGGCAGTTATCTTGTTGAACCAGCAGTTGTAGAATCGCAAGGTAAAGGCAAAGAAAATTTGCGCTTTCACTGCACTGAGCCCACCAAAAAAAAAAACATTTCTTGGACTTTAGTTTTTTAGCCTGAAAACAATTGTTGGATTATGATGGGTTGAGTACTGTAAGACTCCAATGTTCAAACTTTACTTTGGGCCATGTGTCCCCACTCAATCAAAATCCAACAGCATAGAGCCTGTTGGAGTATGATGGGTTGAGGACTGTTCCTGTAAGTGTACTGTTTGAGTTTGATGGGTTGAGTACTGCAGACTATGGTGGGTTAGTACATGGTGTTGGAGTTTGTTAGGTTGAGGTAGCCTTCCAGTAGAAATGCCTAGGGGGTTAGGGTTAAGAAGGGGCGTAACACTCACCTCATCTGCAGCCGCAATTCGGTCATCCAGATTTCCATCTGTCAATGTGATAATAACACTTGCCGTACCGTCATCTGAACAATCGAAACAAAGTGCATTAAGAAAAACGTCTATTAAGTTTTTTTTTTAAATATATATATATATATATACATACTTATCGGTAAAGATTTTCAAAATTGTTAAGACTTTTGATTTGTTTTAAATATTAAAAATAATTTCTTTGTTATTTAAAATCCTGGTGATTTGTTTAATTTATTAATTTCAAATTGATGTTCTCTTTTTGTTCGTGTTTGATCTTTTATGTGTTTTACTATAGAGGAAAAAGATAATTGTCGCAGAATAAATAAAGAAATAATAAATATGACTGAATTCAGTGAATTGAAATAATATTTGTATTTGCAAACCTGTGTCTTTTATCTGTTGATTAGCAAGCGCCAGACCTTTCTGAAGGTACGTCCCGCCCGATGTACCCAGCTGTCTCAAATTATAGATACCTTTTTCCATCAATCGTCTGCGGTAAATACAGAATTAAATTATTTGTTTTTCCAAAATTAGACAAGGCGGTTATAAGTGCGACCCCCTAAAATTGTTTTCCGAATTTAGACCTTCCTTTAACCTAGATATTATTGTGTATACAAGTTTAACATACATAGTCATTCACGCAGGATGTGAAGAAAAACAACTATGTATACAAGAAAATAGAAATACACAAAACATCACATATTTCCTCATCAAAATTAAATATTGTCGCTACTAAAGACATAAAATAAATTTTATAAAAATAATAAACTCACAATAATAACGTGATATCTCACAATAATAATTAAAATAATGTAAATATTGAAATCACTACAATTTTGTTCGGTTAATAAATTAATCATTACGTTTCGTATGAATGTGAAATATCACCAACCTTCTACGGGTGAGTTTCATGACCACACCTGCAGAATCCTCACTTGAGAATGTGATGAATGAAGCTCGCATACTTGTACTATGAAAACACATACATCACAGAGTAAATTGATATTATTGTTTTGGTACGCAGTTGTGATGTGAAGATAGATTTACGGGTAACTAATAATCCCTTCTTGGTAGAAGTGACGTAGCTCTGAAAAGAACCGGTAGTGAGGATAGTTCTCGACGTTTAGAACAATGTGCTCTGTTCGTCTTCAAACATACTGGGTTTTTTCAGAGCCACACCACTTCTTCCAAGGAGATATTATTAAACATGGTAGGCCCATGGAGGAAGGAAATTCCTTCCTCCATGGTAGGCCCTATATAAATCTATCTTCTTATCCTATCCACCATGCAAAGATTCAAATCGCATTTATTAGTTCTGGCAAATTTCAGTTGTGTAATTGCGTTAAGTTTTATGGGAATAAGGGAAGTAAATTAAAATTGTTTTCAAAAACAAAAGAGATTCTTCTGAATATAGCCCATATTATTGTTTACCTTGTAAATCTTCCCAGTAATGTCTCCACAAAGTCCACTGTCTGCTCCTGAAAATATTCATTGGTTACACTTCCTGATCTGAAATAAGACAACAAATTTATCATAATATGATTTATGTTAATGATTTTTAAAACTTGTATATTTTTTGCTTGATTAATTGACTAGGGGCACGAGTTACTTGGTGAAAATATCGACAAAAAACCCCTTGAACTGACCACAGAGGACTTACTAACCGATAAAATCAGAACGTTACAGAGAGATCCGCACCATTAGGCTCTGGCACCCAGTCTTTCCTAAAATAGCAGTGGCGTAAATTTGGTGGTGGTGGTGGTGGGGGGGGGGGGTCATTGATTATTTCCAATGGCCTGAATAGTAAACATCCCTATCCTATCTCCAACCCTGAGCAACGTGTAAACATTCAGATTAAAAATTACCATACTAGAAACAGGAAACTTATCTGTGAAAGTTCAACATATGCAATTTACACCAAGTAAAACACCAGACAACAATGTAGTCGTTTTGGTATCCAAATATGTATATATTTGCCTACCCCTGTTTTGAACGACTTAAATGATTTGCAGTAATGTAAACTTCATTCATACAAATGCTACATTGGCCCAGACGATGGCGCACCAGACTATGGCGGACCAACTCTGTGTAACTGCACTTTGTCAGGATCCATGGTGAAACCCATCCATTGTTGAACCGGATACAGTAGCAGGAAACTCGGCCGTTATTTTAAAACAAAATCCATTCTTGTTATGACCCACAGGTGGGGAGGTCTAATAAGTTGATAACCTTAAGGCCAAAAAAGTTTTCTGGTCATCGGTCGGATTCAAAAAGGTGCAGTGACGTGGTTTTTTTTTTTCGGCCAACTTTTTTTTAGGTGTTTGGGTTAGTGCCCAAACACCTCGTAAATAAATTTACCTGATTAAAAACTCTAAATTATTATCTGAAAGCAAATTTGAAGTTAAGTTTGTAAAGGTACCAACCATGCGATCAAATTATTCTGTCTGAGGTGCTCTCATGTCACAGAAAACAAGAACAAAATATGCATATTTTCAAAACGTTGCCAGACAGGTAACCTTTTTACACTTTTCTCATGACTTATACTCTGCATTGAGCTGAAACTTTCACAGGTTGGTTGTTTTATGTACATTATTGATTCAAAGATTAAGCCCTTTTCACATGCACACGACGAAAACAAACAACAATATGTGAGAGATTCTTTCAATGTTTGAAAATGAACTTCGTGTGAAAGGACACCAGTGTTTGAGACTGTCATATATTCATTGAGACTTCACATTGAGAGGTAGAAGCAGTTTTGTCAAACATTACCAATGGTTCACCTTGCCAATGGTTCACCTTGCCAATGGTTCACCTTGCCAATGGTTCACCTTGCCTTTAACACAACTATACAAAAAACTCTTCCATTGGCCATAACGAATTCCGTCTGTTGTCTTGAATAGCCGGATCGCGTTGCACTTTGAGTCTATCCGATAACAAAACCGCAATAATATTAACATGTGCTTATATTTCATATGGATATCATTGTTTAGTTATCTCAATGGAATGTTCTTGCGCAACAACTCTGGAATATTTCTTCTTGGATTTCTTTTTCATGTTGAGATTTGGAAACATTCAGATTAAAAATTACCATACTAGAAACAGGAAACTTATCTGTGAAAGTTCAAAATATGCAATTTACACCAAGTAAAACATCAGACAACAATGTAGTCGTTTTGGTATTCAAATATGTATATATTGGCCTACCCCTGTTTTGAATGACTTAAATCATTTGCAGTAATGTAAACTTCATTCATGCAAATGCAACATTGGAGTGATCTCATGTCATAGAAAACAAGAACAATATATTCATATTTTCAAAACGTTGCCAGACAGGTAACCTTTTTACACTTTTCTCATGATTTTTCATAGGTTGGTTGTTTTATGTACATTATTGATTCAAAGATTAAGCCCTTTTCACATGTACACGACGAAAAAAAACAATATGTGAGAGATTCTTTCAATGTTTGAGAAATATTACAAAATGAACTTCGTGTGAAAGGACACCAGTGTTCGAGACTGTCCTACATTCTTAGATTTCTTTTTCATGTTGATTTTTTTACATTTTTTGAGATCAGTTCAAGCCCCTTTAGGGCCCAATATTGGTCATCTCAACAACAATTATTAATCACAGTTACATTAAACTTGGTGTAAAATTGATGATGTATAAACGTGTCATGATCATTTTAGTAAAATGAGTAGTATAATTTCCCAACTGTATTGATCACTTTATGATACGAAAATTCCACGTCAGAAAAAATGCGCACAATATGAAAAATGTATTTTCACAAGTTACCGTTAACGACACAATGAAATATGTTGAAACTTTCACTTTGGTTTCTGTATAATTATATATCTTGATTTTTGTAAGGTAATGATGCATTTACAGACATTTTACCATAAGTGTACACAGTATTGTGTAGCAAAGTGTCTTTGTATGTATTTGTGCATTAAGAGTATGGCTACAGAAAATAATCTTTTAAAGTTTCAACAGAATTGGTAAATAATCGATTTAGGCTTGTTTATTTGTTAGGGTTCCCTAACCCTAACCCCATGCATCAGCGAATCTGTTGACATTTGACAAACCCTAACCCCATGCATTAGCGGAATCTTTTGACATTATTTTGACAAAGGACTAGACAACACAAGCAACTGAAATATAAAAAAATATCTTGTAAGACTAATTCCCATTTCAAAATTAGTAAAATTATTTTTAAAATTTAAAATTCCTAAAATTAGTATCTATAAAGGCACTTATACTTAGTGAGGAAATTAAATAAACTCATTTTCATTTTCTCCAACGGAGGGCAGTTTGCTTTTCCTGAAAGAGCAGGATTCTCCAAAATTACGTCATCGAACATTTTATTTGTTTTTCTTGTTAAACAATTATTATTAACAATAAATTAAAAACAATCAGATTTTTTACGCTCCCGTGATCATGTAAAAATTGAAGCACGCCCATGTCCTGTCTCTGCGTCGACAATTCGACCCGACAGAAAGAGAAATCCTGCAGAAATTAGTTCCAGCCCATTGGGTGAACGAAATAACTTGTCAATTATTATCTAGCATGAATCCTGTCTTTGTTCAGACATTCCTTGCCCATTGCGTAAAGTCTTCGGGGGGGGGGGGGTGGAGCCTTTGGAGGCACGCCCTGTAATCTATAACAGGGTGTCCTTGGTACAATTCCGACGAAAACAAATGCAACAAAAATATAATTTTGAATAGCAAGTCTTGAATTTTGATTTGCAATTTTTTGTAAAATGGGGCTACGGTTTTAGTAGGCCTACTTTGCAAGTGAATTTGTTGTCTCCTTGAGAATTATGTCCTCTTGTTCGGCTCCCTCCAAAAAGTAAATCACACTCCAAGATCGGTAAGATAAACCATAGAGCAAGGAGGTCCTTGCTCTATGGATAAACAAGGGGGCTGGTTTTGGTCAGCGAGCTATGAAAGGGATAATAATTGTCACGATCAGAGCAGACTTTCAACAGGGCATAAAATCGGTGTCCTAGTTTAAGATGAACACAGTGACTAAAAATGACTGACTTATTTATACAGCACCAACGGTAACTGACCTTACTATGTCAGGTATTATTTTCAGTCACTGAGTTAATCCATGGAGGAAGGATTCCTTTCTCATGGAAGGATTCCTTTCTCCATGGTTAATAACTAGCACTCCAACTCCATGCCCTGTTGATCGTGACGATATTGTCCCTTTAAATACTAACTTTCATAAATAAAAACATGTTCAAGACAGAGGATTACCATCAGTTTAAATTTGTAAACAAAGACAATTTCTGTCACGTCTCACCTGTCCAAAACGAAATATAAATCCAATCCCCCGGAACACTGTACCGCATTCGTATCCACCACGGCTGCGAAACTCTCATCAACACCGGGGGTAACACTGGCTGCATTCCCCACTGAGACACGGTGTATAAAGAAGACGGCAAGCAGCACGGTGGACGCCCGGTAAAGTTGCTGCTGATGTGACATTCTAACGAGAACCGACATTTTGGAACAAGTTTCTGAGTTTCACCGCAGACAAACGACAAACTATCAGTGGAAGAACGACGTGATCCGTTCGTTGTTCACTTTAAAAGCCAGCTGGTCCTGACGGAATGCAATTTTTTTTACCACTGTTGATATGGCGCTGCTACCACACGAAGTACCTGGGAATCGATGACTCACACACTTTAGAGGGCTTCACGTAACGTTTTTTACGATTTCAACAATAAATCCTTTGACCCCGTATGCTTTGGAATCGTTTAAGATTACATGCCCTCACGTCGTTCTCGGTTAACTTCACAGCTGGTTGTGCAGAAAGGAACTTTCTGTGGTTGTGCATGTGTGACTTTGGTACACGATGTCTGGATCTGGATCGACTGAGTCAAACAATGGGTTTACATGTAAATTTCCACTTCACAAATAGCTTAGATATTTCCTGATAAAGCTTGGGGGAAAGGAAATTGTGTGAAAATTTTTGTGAATAGGTGCAAACTGAAGTGTTAAAAAGTTTAAGCTGAAACAGCGCACTTTTAGCTCACGCTGTTGATCTCAAGAGAATAAAAATTCATGAAATGCAACAGAATTTCTCAACTGTAACCGTTTCGTCCACTGTGCACAAGCAATAATGTCCTTTATACAGCTGCGTGACAGGGTCAACAGGCGGCAAGGCCGGTTACTTGCAGTGATAACGACGGCCTCGAGGAAGTTAGGTCACCAATATCTTCCAACGACGGAACTTCCATGATAATTATTCACCATAAGTGCCAGAACATTGAGAGTACTATCTGCCACATCCGTACTTGTTTATATTCAACATCCAACTATAGAAGCCTTTTGTTGTGAATTGCTGGTTCATGAGGTCATGATGGACAGAATGCCACCTTCCGAAACATTTTACCCAAAAGTGCTCACATCATTCCCAAAACTTCCTTATATCAACTCTACATATTTTATTTCACCTAATCATAATCTACTAAGTTCCTCGGTCAGTGTTTACATGCTATCTAAGCCCAATCATGATCGTTTAACTTAGCTTGTTGTTTTCCATATAGGGACCACTTCAAGTTGGACAAACATTTCCTTCATGGTAAAATCACAATTCGGCTCATGAAAATAATAAGGATTATTAGCTGTTCCTTCCTCCATGAGTGATGTATGACAAATGCTATCACCTGTGACAACGCTTAAAATGTAAAACCCAGACTGAGTCAATTTTGATGAAATTCTTGTGTCATGATATTAAACAATTGCTTGGGCGGATTTTTGCCCTTACATCGACGTAATGATGTCGGAAGCACTGTATATTCAGTGCTTTCCAAATGTGTCTGCGGAAATTTTTTTCCACAAGCGACACGGATGGGATTCGAACCCACCACCACCTGCTCACAAGTTCAGACGTCTTAATAACCTTTAACTCTTAATAACCACCGATCTTGCCCGATGACGATAGGCCATGGTAGAATAGCAGCGGGTACCGCAATTTATTTGTGAAACTCTTGCGTTGTGATATAAAACATTATTTGACAAATCAATTATTTCCAAACTTTATTGCGACGATAAAAGGTCAGAGATTCTGACAACTGATTGAATGGTCGACGGATGATTAAATGTAATTAAAGGTACAAACATTGGTTGGCCGCAAAGCGATGCTTACTTTCTTTCAATCAATTAGCAACCAACCTGTAAAAGTCATGTGTAAAAAGCATTTGTAAAACTTGTAGCTTTGCATGGTGAAGAAGATAAGTAAGACTAATTGTGGTGACACCATGTGAAATTCTCTATTGAGTATAGTAATTAGTTCTGAAAAGAACTGGAGGTTACAACTCGACGTTTCGATCAGTATGCTCTGATCGTCTTCTACTACTCAATAGAGAATTTCACATGGTGTCACCGCAATTAGTCTTACTTAAAAAGCATTCACAAATTTTACAGAAAACACTTTGAACAAAAAGTTACATTCGGCAACTTTTTGTAAATGTTCCTAGTTTTTCACGATTCTCTGAAATAATATCACTTTGAACAGAACATTTTTGTTTGAGATTCATGTAGAAGCCTTAAGACGTTTATAACAAAGTAAATAATGAGAAAAAGAGAATGTTCACACGGTGTCACCACAAACAGTCTTTACATATCATTTTCACCATGCAAACCTACAAATCTTAAATAATGTAGGCCCCTATTGTTTGTTTTAACCATCTGGGCAGTAATTAAAAAAATCTAAACTTGTTGGTTTCGGGAATACCTCGCCAATCAGAATCATTTCAACCTTGTATCAAGTTCTAGGTCAATGCGTGCTTGTAACTCCACAAAGGGCCAAGTACGACCTACCCTAACCCGTCTGTCCGGTCGGTCTCCAAATTTGGATTGAACTCTCTGTTTAGTTCAGGGTCCTCTACGAGATGTCTATTGTTTAAAAAAGCAAATTCCCCAACAGTAGTGGGGAAACAGTATGACTCATTTTCCTTTTCCTGTCGGTGAATTGTCATTTTTCTTATAAGTTAGAGTATTATAAGTATTGGTATAAAGCCGCGGATGAACATTATATTTTATTTTATTTTTGAAAGCTACGGGTGGATCTGCGACGAATCAGACATAGGCTATATAAGAAAAAAAAATACACATGAGTCACTGTCCTTTAAAAAGGAAGGTATACAACTGCAATGGTAATAATAGACCTATACCTGATAGAGTATTATCTGAAAGCTAACTTGATCACAGTTAGTAAAAGTATCAATCATCATTATTGTCTGTGGCTCTCATTTCAGAGAAAACTCGAAAACAGTACGCACACTTTCAAAACGTTGTCTACTCTTTGCTTATTTTTTAAATGTTTGTTTTTATTTATTTATTTATTTTTTATTTTTTTGCTATGAAACGTTGTCCAATTGCAGCCAAAATAACTGGATCGATTGGAAGTCTGCCGTGCTGTGATTTAATTAAACGGCTTTTTTCACGATACTTAGCCACCATAAGCATATGGGAAATTTGGTCCCGCGTATACAATGTATCGCGTATTTCCCTGTTGGCAAAAAAAATAAAGAAAAGAAAAGCCGGCCGATGACCAGATACCGGAGACTTTTTTTGGCGAGTTGCAAATTCGCAAATTCTCAACGGCCAGTATTTTGTCTACACATGGTTAATTAAATCTCTCTAAATTAGTGGAACAATATTTTGGCCTAATACGGTGGATCAGACAGGTGAAGAACCATTAATACTTAGACCGATGACGGGACTCCATTTGTGGCGAAATTTCACGAATTAAAAAAAGCCGGGAAAACTGTTTGACTTTGCCATGTGGGGAAAATTCAACCACTTTATTGTTTTAACCGCGAGTTGGAAATTTGCCAAATTCATAAACAAAGTCTCTAGTTTTTTTCTACAATTGTCCGTTTGCGGTCACCGTATAAATAAATATCCTATTATACTCATTACTTTTTAGAACCAATTGTCCTAAAAGGTAGAGCTGCCCATCCGATACGGTACACCGCAAAAACCCAACAGTTCCTGGTCAGTTTTTAGAAATACCGTAATGTATGTCTATATTTCTCTATTTTTGTCGTGGTCCAGGTTTGACAAAAGTAAAAAATCCCGAAAATGGGTAGCGGGCCTGGGTCTTCCTTTGATATAGACTATAGAGGACAAAGCTCCTGAACCTCCTGGATGTTTAATTTTGGAGGATTTACAGACTCTCCACATCCCCACAAACAAGAAACGAGAGGATTGGACACAATACAGGCTACTTCTTTCTTTCCTTGGTGGCTACTTCTCTTCTTTCAAGAAAATAGGCAAAGGGAGATTTGTAAAAAATCCTGAAATCAGGCAAAATCCAGAGAAATGACAGGTGTTTGACATTAAAGAGGGCGTTTAATTGACCTTGACATTAGTTTTATTGTCTTAACCCACGGTAAAATATTGTAAAAAAAAAAATTCCCGAATCCCTTTTGTCTCGAATTCAGAAAATCCTATCTATGTACCCTCAAAACCTACCTCATGAATCCTATCTATGTACCCTCAAAACCTACCTCATGAATCCTATCTATGTACCCTCAAAACCTACCTCATGAATCTGGCATATATGCAACCAACAATCATAATTATTGTGTTTTTCTTTATTTCATTTAAAACATATTTTTCTGTTCTTTTTTCGCGTCATGATGAGCATTCCTCTTTCTAGACAAACGGAGTTCGGTCAAAATAACCTTTTACAACATTTTCCCTTTTGTTCAGTTAATAGACCTTTCCTTTTTAAATTTCCTCATGAAATAACCTTTCTTAAATAGGGAAATGTCAATAATTGTGGATATTATTTGCTTATGAGCCTCTCTTTAACTGATTTTAGTTACACGCAGATGTTATCAGCAAAGCTTGTAAATATTGTGGCCAATTTATCCTTTGTGAGTGCATGGCCTTTGAATCTTGTCCACTTCCCACCTATGTCAATGAGTTATTGTTTTATCTTATTATAACCCTGAATTCCCAGAAACGTCATCCGGGTAACTAAAAGTTGATTCTGAGGTAAATTGACATTTTAAAATGATTTCCCAACCAAACGCCAAAATAACATATAGGGCCTATGCTTCGATTGGAAGTTCAATTGAAATGAAGTCATTTTTCCATTTAAAGGGGGACTGTCGTGGATTTAAATCAAACAATTAAATATGTGATCGTTTTATTCTTTTATATCAGTAAAAGATCAATAAAAATTTTGTTTTGTGTTTTTATTGTTTTTGAGAGTGTTATTTTACCATTGTAAAAATGCCCCCCACTTTTACTAGTTGTTCCCGCCCTGCACGGAGGAGCTGTTCGTGACGTCATGTCGGGAAGAGAAATTTGGCTCAAAACTCGGCTCAAAATGATCGCTGCACAAAACTGTGTGAGCCGATGGACCTGACCACTTTACTCTTGTCAGTCGAACTTTGCTCGTCCAAATACGGCCGTATTTTGGGTCACTTGGGAACAGATGAAGGCTAACACCGTCTTCAAGTTTGGTGGTGTTGCTGCATCCTGCAGCAACACATCTTCCCGGCATTTTATTAGTTCCGGAAACAAAAATCACGGAAGAAATGAAATCGACGCTACGTGTGTAAAACGTATATAAAATTATGTACATGTACATCATGTACACATCGGATCTTCCCGACCTTACGTCACATATCTTATGCAAATGAAGCTTCCACCATGGGGCGGGGGTGCCTCCCCCAAACACTTCACACATTGTTTTAAAATACTTGTACTCAGAAATCAATGATTAAATAGACACAGGTGGGTCTCAAAAACACTATTTTATTACAAAACGCCTTAAGTAAAGGATGACAGTCCCCTTTTAAATGATTACCAAGACAACATTATAAAAAAGCTTACTCGGTGCAACAATGGTATGTGCGTGATCGAATATCCTGATAATTTGATCTGTTACATGTCCGTACAGTCACATGGATTCCAATTGGGAAGTGGGGGAGGGGTAGGGGCTGGGGAGGGATAGGGGAGAAATATGGACCGCGGAATGTGTGCTTCATCTGCTCATAAATCCCCCCCCCCCTCCATTACATCCTGTCTATATATGGCCATAAGTTCCTTGCTTGACCGACGCTATAGCAACTGTCATGAAATGGCTTATAAAAAATATTGGTTAAAGAGTCGGTACTATTTGAAGGACAAGCCAGATTGGAAACGACAACAGCCCAATTTTTATTTTTTTTGTAGATCAACCCTCTCAGAATTAGCCTAGCTTGGATGATCCTATCGTCAACGACAGTAAATGACAGTATATAGGCCGTACTCACGGCGATCCACTCAAATTCGCTCAAACAGCATCCGATACATCACAACCATAACGGTCCGAATTGATGATCTAACTTGAATTTGACAAGACAGCACTGTTCTTAATGAGACTGGTCAACACAAGACAACACTGTTCTTAATGAGACTGGTCAACACAAGACAACACTGTTCTTAATAAGACTGGTGAACACAAGACAACACTGTTCTTAATGAGACTGGTCAACACAAGACAACACTGTTCTTAATGAGACTGGTCAACACAAGACAACACTGTTCTTAATGAGACTCGTTAACACAAGACAACACTGTTCTTAATGAGACTGGTCAACACAAACTTTTTCTTTCAAACTTTTACTCCATCATCCTTTTAAAAGTTGGTCACATTTCCCCCAGTAATAATGTACAACAATAAAGTAATAGAGAAGATACTATTTTACAATATGAATAATATGTTTATCAAAAAATGTTGATCTATAATTAAAAGATTGTGTAGGACTGTTTTTGTTTTTTGTTTACAGTACTGACGAATTATTTTACATAAAATAGAAGTACTAAGCTCATTTCTGAAAAAATGGTTTCTCTCCATGATGTGTTTAGATAATTATGTCTTCCTGAAAATGTTTTCATGACTAATAGTACACCTCAGACTGGCGAGATAGAGGCTATGGCTGTAATTTAAATTCATGCGTGAAGATTAAGAAAGACGGATATGATTAAAACCAGTATACACAATTGGTAAAGTATCTGTAAATGCATCCATACTTTATAAGAATCAAGAGATAATGTACAGAAACCATCCTGTGAAAGTTTCTGCTTATTTCATTGTGTCATTTACGAGAAAATAGTGAAAATGTATCCCGTATTCATTGTAATGAGAAGTTGACTTTTTAGTTGGGAAATTATTCTAATAGAAATGATGGCACAGAAATGCAGACCAATGTCAAGGAATGTTTGATATCATCATCATCTGTACATTAAGTTTAATGTATAATGATGATCATTTATGTTTTTGCGAGATTACCAATAGTGTATACGGTCTTTAAACTATCCACAATTTGAAGAAGGTTGTATAAATGAATGAATATTAAATATACCAAAGGAATGTCAAGTGGTAAGAAAGATTGCTCTAAGATCAAATTGATATAAAAGTATACTTAAAAAACACAATTTTGAATTACTTTGTTCTTATATGAAGATAAGATTGAGGTATTAAGACATAAAATATGCATATTCCGTGTGTAACCTTACTTTTTTTTCATTTTTTTTCAGACAAGCACATTGCTATTTCCATTGTAGTAAGGCAGTAAATTACCGTTTAATTAAGGGATTGTACACCACTTGTAAAATGTCTATGAATGCATCCATACTTTATAAGAATGAAGAAATATGTATAAATTATAAACCAACTTGTGAATAGTTCAGCTTATTCCATTGTTTTCGTTAACGTGAAAATAGTAAAAAATATATTCAGTTTTATTTATATGATGTCTGATGGATCACGATCGGGACCCATTTCAAATTTTGAATTACAGTTTTCATCAAAATACACTGCATGAGGGCGTTTGTAATTGGGCGATTTTTTTAATCGGGACATTACGAAAGCGGTGTACACTCCCTTTAAACTCGAACGTATACGGTAAAGTACGGTAAAGTTGACATCACAAACATGCAAGGATTATAATTAATCTATAGATATAAATTATCTGCACTAACTTTCATGTACAGCTTTTTTTCCCTTTTGTTTTCTTTTCTTTTCTTATCAATCCACGTTCTTCCGCAGATTTTGTCGTAAAATAATAAGTAAATAAAACAACATTAAAAACACGGTAGTTCTGTGTACAATTTTTGTTTCTTTAGAATCGGAACGAGGTTCATGTCATAGGCTGGTGCCTGTGATCCGGTTACCGATTTTACCATGCCCAACAAAAGGAACTAGACAATGTCAAGTTAAGTCTTATATACCGTAACGTATAATGCATTACTGTGATGAAGGCCCCTGATAACTTAAAGGCGTCGGCAGTATAACACTTTTAGTAAACTGTCGGCACACTGCAAAAACTGTGGTGTTAAAAAGTACACCATTGGTGTTTATATATTAGGCAACTCGCACAATATAAACACCATGGAAGAATAAAGTTGACACCACTAGTGCTATTTTAACACCACAGTTTTTGCAGGGTAAATTAAATGCATCCATGTTTTCTCAGAACTAAGAAACGTGTGCAGAAGGTTTCAGCGTATTTTGTTGTGTCATTCAGCAGAAAATAATGATTATTTGTATCCACTCTGGTGGAAATTGATTACTTCATTCCTTTTAAACCCCTATGGGGCCTACATAATACCTATAATAACCATCGCATACTGCATGCAGGATGTACTAATAACAACAATTATAACCTGGTCATATATTCTTCAGAGGATTCATTATAGCAAACGGCTAAAGGGAATTGAACTGTACAAAGAAACAATTGTTTTACGATCTCTGTTTTCTATAAATATTACAAATGGATTTAATAGTACAAAACGCCTGAGACATCGAGTCTGAACAAGATTGTATTTACAAAATCATGGTTATCTGTATACGGCGTGTTCACACTATATAACTATTGGGGAGGCTATACATTAAAACTCAATTTATAACAACAGGGTGACTCTCTGTCTTACATATAACTAAAAAGGAAGGTACAACATTGGTAATGTTGGCAAAACTGCTTCTATGAGTATGCTTACTCTCTTTGAATCAAGATCAAACATAATTATAACAACCAACGTGTGAAAGTTTCAGCTTATAATTTGTGTTGTTAACGATAATGTGGAATTTATGAATAAGAATTCTTTCCAATAAACCTATTGACAAGAATTTCACAGTGTAGATCCTTCTAGTGTAGATCCTTGTGTGAACGTTGTAAGACTCGGCCCTATGAACGCAGTGGGTGCAGGTTTTTTTTCAACTGTTTTTCTTAAATCGCAAAAAACAACAGTTATCGGAGTCGAGCCAATCCATATGCTATGTGAAGTTAGTGTGTTGTTTTCATGCATGGTAGTTTTTCAATTTTGATTTGGAATATAGCAGTAATTTTCTATTGAGTGTTTTTCACTTTCACTGTCGGTTTACCAGGCTTACATCAAAACAAGATTGGCATCACGTGTAGTACCAAATAAGATTTAGTTAATGCAGCCAACCTTGTTGTTTTTAAGCCAAGACATAATTATGTACATAAACCAACATGTAAAAGTGTCAATTTATTTCATTATGTCCTTAAGAAGAAAATAATATAAAAACATTCAGACTATTTATTTTCTTTTTATTGTGGAAATGGATCAAGTTAAGATTTGAATTTAAAACAAAAAGTGTTCTGAAAATAACAACATTTCAAACGGAATAATTTGGTACCATTACCATCTTCAAACTAAGTAAGCTTGCAGATAATAATTATCTTCGTTTTTCTTTTTGGGTAACAACCAAATGTGCACACGCCCTCCAACATCGCATGTTTGTCAACAAATACAGAACGAAATATCTATACATTGTGGAGGCGGAAAATGCGACAAAAAATGTATTAATTTGTTGGCCGGGGAAAGATTTTGACTCGTGTATAACTATATACAACATACTTTTTGAAATATCTTCCACATACCTATACAAATAATAAGTTACGAGTATTGCACCAACTCAAAGCAGAATGTCATATGAGACCCAATAAACCATTTTTTTACAAATATAAAACGTACATTACCCTCCCTATAAAAAAAGAATCTTAAATGATACACAACTAACAGTTTATATTATAACAATCTTAGTCGATGATCAACCTCTTTTTGTTCGTATAAATACCACATATACTAGCTTAAGTGAAAAATGAATATTACTGATTTATTTTGATATATACATAAGCTTTTAGGAATGAAGTATTGCTAGATTAAATAATGGAATGCGTTGCATGAATAGCTGTAAACTGAAAGGTGGAATTATGTCTTAAAGAATATTTGTAATGTATTGGAATGATAGGCACTTGCAAGTACATTATTCGCTGCATACTAATAATGCTGAAGGGGTCGTTGTCACCCAGGGGTACTCCTCAATGGTACCCAGGCAATCATAAAAGTACACAAATCTGCATAGGATTGAGACTGCCTGGGTACCATTTGGGAGTACCCTATGTGACAGCGAACCCTCTGCACTAAAAACTCACCGCCGTGGTATGGCCAAGAACACTGAACATTAACGGAGTTCAAAAGAGTTTTTATCAATGTTAAAATGGCGCCTGCCATTCAGTAAATGTTTCTTTTGTAGGGTGGCAATGGAAGATCGTGGAATAAGAAACATATTTCATAATTTAGATTTTTGTGCATAAACTTCCATCGCTATACTACAAAAAACGCAGAGGAAACCCCAGTCGTTCCAAATGACAGTTAGTGGGCCGTGGGCAGATTCAAACAATCTTGGACCAAGATTGCTAAGGCAACGTTGTAGAATGATGAAAGTAATATTCCAGAAATATATGAGTTTAAAGACTTGAAAAACATATATATATATATATGCAATTGTCGACAACGTTGTATAGGGCAAAGAAGGCCGAAATCCAACATGTCAACAATTTTGTCAAATACTTTTGTAAACGGTTCCATTAATCGTTTTTGATTGTCTCCTCATGCTGTAATTTAGAAAAAGTAAAGTTTTTTTCATTTTGACTAGCAATTACAATGCGTTAACTTCCCTTTAAACCAAGGTGACAATGTTTCATCTCTAGCTCGGTCGTGTTCCCCAAATTGCATCAATAATCATGAATCCTAAAAACGTTCCCCTCAGAAAACTAAATGGCCGCCGGATTATCTCCTACCAAAGCACTATACACTATAATGTTATCTTTATTATGTCAACCAGGTTTATCGACAACCGTGTCGATCGGTTAAAAAAGAAAGCTCTCCCAAAAATGTAACTTTGTTTTATATAAATTATTTCATCAGTATAAAAATGTGAATTTCTTTGTTTATTATTAATTTGATGAAATTGATTAAACAGCATTGTAGTAGGGCCTTGGTTATTTCCTCCATCACTGGTCCAAGGTAACCCACGCCAGAGAAAGCTTCTGGTCCTTGATGCCCCCGTTGCTGGTACTCGTCCTCAAGTCCAACACATTCTGCAGTCGGTTCCCGCCTACCACTGCTTCCATTGACGTCATGCCTCCCAGAACATCGCACTGCACATGCGCCTGGCTCTGTTGGTGCTGCTGATTGGCTGCCCGAGTCTGTTGTTGCTGCGCATGCGGTGGAAGCTGCAGCTGCGCAGTTGAGTTCTGGCCGGCCATGGTTGGCACGTTTGGTCCGGGTTTAGCTGATTGGAGAAGAGAAGACAACACGAGCCGTGCGGATGTTATTACTTGACACACACTAAGGGCATGCGCGGTCTGTTGAGAGTGTAAAGAAATGGAAAGACAAAAAGGAACAGAACAATCAATGGAAAATAATAATGACAGTGATGCACATGCGTGATGCATGATACACATGCGTGATGCACATGCGTGAAGCAATAATGGTGTACCTCCTCGGGGTGCCATGACCGAGCGGTCTAGTGCATTGGACTTGGGTTCTGATGGCTGAGTCGCCAGAATGTGGGTTCAAATCCTCACCGCGACCGTGGTGCTTGTGTCCTTGAGCAAGACACTTTACCATAATTGCTTCTCTTCACCCAGGAGTATAAATGGGTACCTGGCAATAGCTAGGGAAGTAACCTGCGATGGACTGGCATCCCATCCAGGGGGAATGGAAATATTCTCAGTCGGTTCATGCCAACGAAACCGGAGATAAACACCGGCCAGATGAGCCAATATGGCTCGGGACAGACTTTACTTTTTACTCGGGTAGGCTACGACAATGTAATGGTTTCCTCACGTTCCATGCTTCTTTTTTCATATCAGTTTTTCTTTCTTTTTTCCCATGTTATCCATTGTATAAACAAGATGCATGGTGGCTTTGGATATCGAGTAAACCATACAAGAATCAAGTGAGATGGACAGAAACCAACCTGTGCAAATATCAGATCATTTCATTGTGTCATTAACGAGTTATAGCGAAAATACTTTCAGATTGATTGGCGTTCATTCTAATGTGGTAAATGGATCCCTGTAAAATTATTTGCAATACATGTGCAAGACGGTATAATTCTTCATGATGTTTGGTAAACATCACACAACTTCCCATCAACACAGTTTTAGATCAGGCCTATAAATCATTCATTTTGTAATCGGGTAATAATAATTAGGTGTACAGTCCATTTTAAGTAGACCTACTGGTAAAACAACAACCAGAAAATTAAGATGCTTTTAAAATTATAAAGGCATACTATAGCTTTTAATCTGTTTAAAATCAAGGTTTTTAAGGCAAGGAATTTCCTTAAAAATAATGTCCATTTGGATTAGCTTTTTAGGCCTCAAATTAAGTTTGTCACTGGCCACTTTAAGTTCAAACTCACCAAGTGAAAATAAGAGTTATAGCTTCGTTATTATGTGTGCATAATTCTTTTAGACTTACAGGCCTATCATAAATTAACAAAGTCTATAAAAATAAAGGTTGATGTATTTTCTCATTATAATGCCACAAAAAACGATTAGTGATGATGGCGGTGCCTCAATAAACGGGAGACTTGTCAGGTTTGAATTATCATAAAGTCTTTTGTCAATTATGAGCCAGTTAAAGACGATAAATCGTTATACAGAAATGAGACTTCGACAATTAATATAATTATTACAACTGTTTACAATTGAAGACATGCACACATGACATAAAAGCGCAAATGAAAAAGCATACACAAAATATGAAGGGGAAAACTCATCAACGGAGCGCAAACTCCAAGGAACATCATCCAATTAAATGACACTTTGGTTAAAATAAAGAAGGCATTATGCATGCACAGATGCACATTCTTCTCTCATTTTTGATTTGAATTTTTTAAACAAGCTTGTTGAGTTTTTTTTTATTTATCTCAACTGGTCTATACGAAGCTCTATAGACGTTCTGATGAAATGGAAAGTAAATTATTGGTTTTGTTTGAAAAAACTAGCAGTATGCCCACTCTCGTTGAATCAAGACATACAATAAACAACCAACCTTTGAAAGCTTTAGCTTTGTGTCATTAAGGGAAAAAAGGACAAAATGCATTCGCATTTTATTTAACAATTATTCTTTTACAATTTCCTTAAATATAATTAATTATAAAAAAATTACTTTTCTTAAAAGTGACAGCACATCATCAGACAAAATAATTTCTTATGACATCATCATAAGCTTTACACCAAACGAATTTTAGGTTAAAATTCGACCATTTAGTAATTTACAAAATATTATCTTTAAGATTATATACATAACAGCAAAAGAAACGTCACCCCCTAAATTTTGATAAGTATGAGAACATGTTTAGCTTATGTCCTCCGACCGCCATGCATGACGAATTTTGAGGTCAACCAAATTTGCAACATTGTGTTCGTGTTACACTCCATACTCATAATATTCTTCATTAAACAAATTATATTAATTATAAAATGAAAATAATAAATATTTTTAGGGATGACGTTTCTTTTGCTGTTATGTATATAATACTTGCACAGATTGGTTTATATACATCGTGATCCAAAAATGTATAAAGGTGTTAGTATAGGGTGCTTACTTAGCAATGTCTGCGTACTTAGCCGTTGCCAATCGTTGTAATGGCTTGATGCCATGGAAGAAAACTGTGGGTGGTTGTACTGCATTGACGAGAACTGATTGGAATAATCACCTGTGGACAAAGACAAAAGAAATACAATACAACTATTATTAAACGAAATTCGTTGGATAAATACCGCCCTCTATCGAAGTGTATTGTCAGACACCGAGCTGAAACTTTCATAAGACGTACGAAGATTCTCATAGCGAATGGACGTACAAAAATAGAGTTTACCTCTTCACGGTTAGAATGAATAACCTACCTTCCCTGCTGGCGTGACCATAGGATCCTCCACTGTGGGGGAGAACTAGAGGTGGGCCAATGCCTGTGTGTATAGCACCAGATCCATAACCCCCTTGACTTGAAGTGGGATAGCCTGTGTTGGAACCTGAAAAGAAATTCATATCGGAAGTTTATATAAAATGCAAAAAAAAAGGCAGAGTTGGTTTGCTCTATATGCGCTAGAAATGGCAGCAATTGAGCTGTATACTCCCCAGGGAGCTGTGATGGTTTCAGGAATGATTTATGAGCCTTATGAGCCTTATGAGCAGGGATAATAATATAATGCGCCTTGAGCACCACTTAGTTGGTGGATACGTGCGCTATATAAATCCACACATTATTATTATTATTATTATTTACGGAGTATTCTATAAAAATTAATCTCTATTCAGTTAAAAACAGAGCATGTACATCAAAATTCATGGAACATAAAACCCAGGTCCTTAAAATTTAAGATCTTAACAGTGGGTAGCCAGGATTTTCAGGGTGGGGGTACCTTGTTTGGGGGGACCTTGTTTGAGGGGACCTTGTTTGGGGGACCTTGTTTGGGGGACCTTGTTTGGGGGTACCTTGTTTGGGGGTACCTTGTTTGGGGGTACCTTGTTTGGGGGGACCTTGTTTGAGGGGACCTTGTTTGGGGGACCTTGTTTGGGGGACCTTGTTTGGGGGACCTTGTTTGGGGGTACCTTGTTTGGGGGTACCTTGTTTGGGGGTACCTTGTTTGGGGGTACCTTGTTTGGGGGTACCTTGTTTGGGGGGACCTTGTTTGGGGGGACCTTGTTTGGGGGGACCTTGTTTGGGGGTACCTTGTTTGGGGGTACCTTGTTTGGGGGGACCTTGTTTGGGGGACAGTTTACCAACACAAATCTCACTTCAGAAATACCAACAAGTCTATGAATTTATCGACAAACAATATTTTGCCAAAAAGTTGTGGTGGCTTCCCCCTGCCCCGCCCCACTGTTAGCACAGAATGTCCTATAGACAAGGGCTGTGTGATGGCTGTGACAAGGCGCCAAAAAGATAAGTGCAAAATGTTTTACTAAGCAGATTTTGTTTGTTAATAGTTAAACTGTCAGTCAACATGTACACTTTGACTGGTTGTCTGCTTAATATTGCTCAGCAAAATCAAATATTTGCTGGTGTACAGGAGCAACAAGTGGACGGAGGAGGGGCATGGTTTCCTTTACCCCAAATCAAAACATTTACCGATTTGGACAGAAAATTGGGGGAGGGGCGTGATCCCCCTGCCCCTTGGAAACCAAATTGTTTTTTCATACTGATGTGATGTCAGACATGTCATTATTTGTTCCCCCTTAATGACGTTTCACCTGAATATTGACTGAAGTTCGAAGCGGCCGAGCTGAGCTGAGAGAGGGCGGTGTGATTGCTGAGTGAGTGATTGTAACCGGCCATGGTCCCCACGGCGGCTGGTTGAAGTACGGTGAGTGTGCCGCTTGATGGCGCCCCATCGTGCTTCAAGGCGCTCCCTTGTGTGGAGGGAGTGAGGGTGTGCGAGGCTGACGCTGTATGTGAATGTAGATATTTTAAATTGTGAGTTTGTAAGAAATGAAACTAAGGAATTATTAATAACAAGATTGTTCTTTTATGGAGAAAGTTAAGTTACTTAAACAATTAATGTACAACTGCTGTAAAATACAATGTGTAAGTTTTAAGGCTCTATATGTCTTGTTTATTAAGTTTACCAGTGAGTGTTGTGGGATTCTTTCGGGTCACAGATAAACATGCACATTCTCCAAATTTGACTAAAATGTGTTTAGGTGATGATTGTGTTAATTCTACCCAACAACCTTAACAAAATAAAAATGGCAAATTAACTCTAAACGTCGAGTTATACCTCCAGTTCTTTTCAGAACTAATTACTACTCAATTGAGATTCCACATGGTGTCACCGCAATTAGTCTTACTTGGCAAATTATTTGTTTTAATATCCAATGCTTGTTTTTCGACGTGACTAGTTCTTCGTGTTATTGTGTAGCATATATCTTGATTCTTATAAAGTATGGATGCATTTACAGACATCGGTTGGTTTCTGTACACATCTCTTGATTCTTATAAAGTATGGATGCATTTACAGACATCGGTTGGTTTCTGTACACATCTCTTGATTCTTATAAAGTATGGATGCATTTACAGACATCGGTTGGTTTCTGTACACATCTCTTGATTCTTATAAAGTATGGATGCATTTACAGACATCGGTTGGTTTCTGTACACATCTCTTGATTCTTATAAAGTATGGATGCATTTACAGACATCGGTTGGTTTCTGTACACATCTCTTGATTCTTATAAAGTATGGATGCATTTACTGACATCGGTTGGTTTCTGTACACATCTCTTGATTCTTATAAAGTATGGATGCATTTACAGACATCGGTTGGTTTCTGTACACATCTCTTGATTCTTATAAAGTATGGATGCATTTACAGACATCGGTTGGTTTCTGTACACATCTCTTGATTCTTATAAAGTATGGATGCATTTACTGACATCGGTTGGTTTCTGTACACATCTCTTGATTCTTATAAAGTATGGATGCATTTACAGACATCGGTTGGTTTCTGTACACATCTCTTGATTCTTATAAAGTATGGATGCATTTACAGACATCGGTTGGTTTCTGTACACATCTCTTGATTCTTATAAAGTATGGATGCATTTACAGACATTGGTTGGTTTCTGTACACATCTCTTGATTCTTATAAAGTATGGATGCATTTACAGACATTGGTTGGTTTCTGTACATATATCTTGATTCTTATAAAGTATGGATGCATTTACAGACATTTTTCCAAAAGTGTATGTTGGCTTTCAATGATTTTCAACTTCATTTAAAATGTAAACTTGTCATAGTTATAAAAAATAGAGCTTTAGTGACATAAAATTTCTCACAAATATTTATGACAGAACAATTAGGCAAAATCCAATCTTTAGGTGAATTTTTAAAACAAATTGTAGTGTGCTAATCATTATGCATAGGTACCTTGATAACCACAGGTCACCGCTTGGTGGTGCTGTTGATGGGGGTCATTCATGTGAGGTTTGACGTCAGATACGTGCGTGGTTCCACCAATGGCTGCCGTCAGGGAGTGGTACTCACTTGTTGTCACCTGAAAAAAATTATCAACATTTACATATTAGTTTTTTTTCAAGAATGTTTATACAATTACCATGGCAATTCACCATTTTTCAGGCAAGTTGTCAACTAAAAACTCAAGGATAACAATGAAAGGGACATTATTGGCAAATCTTTTTGGTTAATCATTGTCTTGAGTAAATTCAAATTTTATTGAACTATAATTATCCCATTTTTTTATTTTTAAATAACCCTGATAGCAGTCAAGTTACCTGAATTCTGATGTAAAGTTTGTGATGATATCAACGACATCTTGAGAATTGTTTTGTTTTGCCCGAGACACTGTCCAGAATAAATTTGGATGTACATTTGAACATTAAGGGAAACTGTTGACAGTGTGTTACATTGTGGCAATCAGTCCGGTGAGATCCGGACTTAGTGAGCCGATGTCTGTAATGTTAATCTCATAATCAGCTTTTGTACAAAGACGTCAATTTGAAGAAATCCTAAAACTGACAGATGCATGCCGCGCCATAGAATCACGTGCACATATAAGAAGAAACGTGAAGAAACGTATAGGTCTTCACATCTGAGGACCTACATACCTGTCTCCTGTTACCATGCGCATCTTGATGCATGAAGAGGACATCCGGGTACTGTGACTTGTCAATGGCTTTCTCCAGGGCTTCGATCTGGTGTGGGGAGAAAGCGCCACCATTCGTCCGCATCATCTCGCGTGCTTTGTCCTCCCCGCCCATTTTGACGTGTCCGGTTTCTTCTGAAAAGAACACAATTAAGATTAAAATCACTGATATATCCCAGCAGATCACGGAAAAGTGAAAAGGGTTTATTTTCGAACTGTATGGGTTATGAAACAAACGTGTGCACATCAAGGGAAAGAAAATTCAGCTGCGTAAACATTGGATGGATTAATGTATTTTTTCCGTTGATGAGAATCTGACCTATGGGCTATGTGTGTACTGAAACAACTATAATCAATACAGAACATCTTTCATTTTGTCGAAACCAGCTAAATCCGGGTTGTAAATGACAGCCATACATTTCATTCTATTCCATTTGAATGAATACAAAAAATGGACATGTGCCCATTTCTGCGTAATCAGTTAGGTCGTGTGCGAGAGCGAGACAATGTTGAAAACACATTCAGATTGTTCAATCGGCAAACCTGAATTTTGTATTCAGTCAAGAATTAATAGGGAAATAATTTTAAAGATTTTAGTAAAAAAAACAATATCACTACAGACAGAAATGGTAACTTCACTGTTTAAAAAAAGTGTTGTTAATTTACAGAAAGTTGTTTTGTCAGTTGGCATTACGAAGACTTCTTTATTATACAGCAGGTTCTTTGTTATACAGCAGACAGAATTTTTCCTTGTGCATCAACAGCAGACCTGCTGTAACTTTACAGAGAACAGGAACATAACCATTCAGTAACGGCACATTTCTGTATATTCACAGGAAAATCTGAATACAGAAATTTCTGCTGTAAATTTTGGATTATTTTCAACAGAAAAACTCTTGTGAAAATTGTTTTACAATATTGTTTTAAGATTACTATTGTTAGCTTATACGTTTAAAGTTATTCAGTCTAAAATAATGAAGCTATTGTGATTGTTCCGTTTCCAGATGAGCAGGTGATAAGTTTGGCAAACAATGTCGACAGCAATTCTTGTTATAAAACTCAGTTTGTAAAGACTACGTTGACACCATGTAAACAAATTATCTTTTGAGTAGTAATGGTTCTGAAAAGAACCAGTTGGTTCATAGGGTTTGCGCCACCAACGACCAATATGTGTCCATGATTAATGTCGTATAATGTATGGAGGTATTTCATCAGCTGACTTGGCGGTATAGAAGCCTTTTTGATGTAAACTCTTTGTATTTACATAATAGTGATTCTCTCTGATAAGCAACCTTCTTATTGTGTCTGTCACAGACTAATGGCGACCGTGGTGTAACCTCAAAGCATCCTGCATTCAGAGAACTGCTTCTGGTTAACATATCGAACTAATTTATTCTTCCATAATGGCAGAAGAACTTTCAACGCCGACGTGCAGCCATGTCCATTTATCCCGCGCTGCCCACCGCCTTTGGCGGACATCAACAAAGGACTCCCAACCTTGATAGAGGGCGTCTATTAAACTTGGAAAGAGGGCCGGTCCGGCCTTGGGAGTCCATCTCCATGACTAGTGCAGTGTTGCATTAAACTTATGCCTTTTCATGAACAACGGGTAAAATATTTGAGGTTGTGAAAGCTATTACAAGTTGTACAAGTTAATCTGTTAGTCAAAACCACATCTTTGCCCACAGAGTAGGCATAAGCAATTCAAGGTTATTTAATGAATGAGGTGAAAAGGTTGACAGCACCCATCAAAACGCCAAATAAACTAAATCTGACTGTGGATTATTCATTAAATACTAGGCCTATAAAACCTTAGCGTGCTTAAGTACTGAATTGTAGAATGTTGTTCTTAATCCAGCAAAATTCCACATACAAACAAAAATAACAACAGCAATAACAACAATTTCTGGACAGAATACAAAATTTTCAAATATTTTTTTCCAGCAGCTATTGACGTGACGGACAAAAGAATCAAACTCGATCATATCAAGAATACAGTGTTAGTAATTTAGTTTATAATATGGTAAATGTGATGAATCACATTTTTATTATAGAGCTTTATGGAACACTATAGACAAATAAAAAATACAAATAATACAAATAAAAAGATTTTCTTGTTCTCCCGCTGGTGCAAAATTGTTCCCATCCGTGTATGAGAATGAAGACAATGATTAAGAAGATGTACACTCACTGGCCAAAAGTATTGCAACATACTCAAAATAGCACTTTACAAGTAACAGGTGAGATGATCATTTAATCCGATTTCATTGATCGTGTATTACATAATTTCCGAGCAAGAACAGTAAAAAAGAACATTGACTTCAAAACACAGGCACTTTTAAGATGTCTTAAGTAGTGTAAATAAAATAAAATAAATTATTGTAACACAGTTCTCCAAACTGAACTTTGGGGATGTTGCAATACTTATGGCCAGTGAGTGTACTTAAAATGTTGCCACTTGAGAGGCCATGATTGATTTGATTCAATATTTATGGTTCATTCATGGGTCATTTCCATGATCCGCGTTCCAATGTACAACTTTTGTTCTTTTGTTTACATATTCTTTATAAACCTATTAATTATAATTATCAGACGGCAACAATTTGTAAATTCGACAAAATAATTGAATGCAGACAGGGTTTTATGTGATACTTTGTTAATTTGATAATCTGGTAATTACCATTGTTGTACCTTCTCTTTAAAACCAAGTACTAGCTTTAAGATAATAGTCTACGTTTAGTTTCTGAGTGTCACGCCATATAAAAGACCGTATCAGTCTAAAACACCATTTTGTAAATATACTTGTGGTCGTCAATAGGCATCACACGACCATGAAACACTAGTCACTACACCTTGAAATGCACTCTCAATTTCAGCATTTTATTTTTTCTAATTACAGGACGTTCACAATGTTTACATCCTCGCCGCCAAGAATATGACTGCCGAACGCTCGTCTGACAAACTAAACAAAAACTCTGGCCTGATTGAAAAACAAAACTACACCAAACATGCTCAAAATACAACTAGGCCTACACCAAGTGAACAGACACACGGCGGTTAGACGATTTTGACTACGTGAGTTGGATATGTCGAAATCGCGTCAGTCAGGCAGACGCCCAAAACGATATCGCCGTTTAGTGTCTGATTTTCCACACCCTTTAGGTCGCCGTGACTCTTTCTCCCCAGATAGCATTACCCTGCTCGTATAAATGCAAATAAACCAAACCCCCTTTCAAATGCTTCTTGGAATTTTAATTCACCAAAACACCCAAAATGACCGAATATAAATTCATGAGTCTATTGTCAAGAAGTAGCGTTATGGTTGTACTCTGTACCACGTGTTATAATGTACTCATTTTTGTGTAGCATATCATCAGCAATGGATGTCTCGAACCTTCTGATTTCCGTCAAAATCTCTCATTTTTTAAAGTGGTTATATCGAAAAACATAAATGATCACAGAATTACATGAAACTTACTCGGTGATAATAGCATCAAACATCCCTTGAAATATGTATGTCTGAGGTGCTATCATTTTATAAGTACAATTAATCAAATTAGTTTGCAAATACATTTTCAACTTCTGGAGACAAAAATTCCACGGAAAATCTTAATGCATTTTTCACTATTTTCTCGCTATAAATAACACAACGAATTGCTTTCTATAATAATAATTATTCACGTGTTGGTTTTTCTAAGTACGAATGCATATTAAACACACATTTTACTAAAAATGTATCATTAGAGTGGCTTCAAAAAACTTTATAAGATCCCGTCCGAAAATAGTATTTATGTATTGATGGTAATTTATGTCTACTTAAATTCAGTGGCTAATGTGTACTAACCAGGCAATGATACCCAGTGAAATAGATTGGGTTTTTGGAGTCGCTTTCCCACACATCTTGCTACCATAGCTCGGATTTCAGCCTGGGACATACAACCGTATTGGTTACCAATCAAAAACAACGCCATCGAATAATAACACTTCGTGTCCGCCATTATAGTGTTACAGTTTGTTGCCGAGAGGATGTCTTGAATGGTTGACAGGGAAACCAGAACGAGCGGCCTCTAAAACGCAAAAAGAAAAGAAAAAAATCTAACAAACAACTTGATAGGTCCAATGGAAATGCCGACTAACCAATCAACAGACACACTGACCAACCAACCGTCCAATAAATCAAACCAACAAACCAATTAACTAACCTACTGTCTATGCAACCAAACAGCCAGTCAGCCAATCTACCATACTAACCAACCAACTAACCAAGCAACCAACCCACCCACCCACTCGAACAACCATGCAGCCCACGGTCATACACCTAACCAACCAGTCAACCAACCAACCAACCAACCACCTAACCGACAGATTGATTCACCGACCAATCAACATAAATGAAGTCTCTTTCCTTTCAAGACGTTGTGGGATTCATAATAATTGCATAATAAACTTTCAAAAACTTTCTTTCAAAAAGTAGTACTAAGAAGCATATACAATGAGCTGGAACTTTCACAGTATTCAAAGTAACTTTCGATAGTAAACGATGCATTTTGTAATATTTCTGCATTTTGATATCCATACCATTGATGGATGCAAGGGCGGGGCAAGGGCGGGGCAAGGGCGGGGCAAGGGCGGGGCAAGGGCGGGGCAAACGGGGTATGTTTCCCCATGTTTTATCGTCATAGGCCTACGTGTAAATTAATCATCCGTGTTTGAGTGCCCCCTTTTTTGGCAGTTTGACCCCTCCCCTTTTAGCCTATGTACCCACTCCTCCTTTCTTGATGAACCTGGATCCACATCTGGTCCAGCTAGCCTGGCTTTGGAAACTATAGCCTACATCAACAGAAATAAATGCACTTCTGATATCATGCATACTATGACTGAAAGGGATCGGAGCTGACGGATATGTTGAGCAAGGTGAATTATCACAGTGTCATAGTCGGCGGCATCGTTGAGTATTATTATGCATCCACACGAGTCCAATTATAGCGCGTAATGGTATAACGCAATATTCTTGAAAGCGTTGGTCATCGGCTGTTAATTAATGTGGAAACATTTAACGTAGAAACGTATTACGGTGGTTGATGAATTAAACACTTGTTGGGTATTTGGTTTGTATTCAAACATTTAGTGTTTTCGATCAAATTTTCATCAAGTGATCGAGCCCATAATGTTGGCATAAATGCTCCTTGATAATTTAAAAAATCCATAAAATTATGTTCGACTCAATTGTCACACGTCAACCGTAAACAAAGAAAGACTAGGGAATGGTTAACATATTTATGAGGATACCACAGTATTATACGATGTATCAACAGTTATTTATTTACTTGGTTTGTCTTACTAGTATGTAAACAAACCTGACATTATTAATAACAAAACCGCTTATTTTAATGTGTCAGCAACGGTGTTATTTATCTAGGTGATCTTGTTACTTGGCACATAGGCAGTGTACTTCTGAAGTCTACGAAGGAAGTGTGTACATGATCTGGGTATATCTTCAGTCATTCTTCAAAACGAACTTGCTAAAATAGATTAAGTAGGGCCCATAGCCCAGGTCTATTTATAAATGTGATCTGAAATAAAGTTGCCTATGTAATGATTTTTAATATTCAGTAGCAAATCGTTAAATCCATTGAAAAATATGATACAATAGCCAAAGAAAAATCTTAAATTCTCATAATTATGCGTAGCCAATCCACGTAATATTCTGCATATAAAAGTAATGGTTTCATCTTACAATAAAACACGATGGAAATATATTTGCATTGAGCTATAAATCACTTTACTGAAGTACTGATACTTCACTATTTACATCGGTTAATGAGATGTGCCTGTAAAACACCATACTTACAGCATGGGTACAGGACGCGGTATGCAGCGCGCGTCTCATCCGGCCGCCCGGGACCAAATTCGTTTTCGCCGGGGCGCTGCAAATTGCCTGGCGAGCGCTCGTGACCAAATCCTCTGCAGTAAGTCCGCAGGGAGTACAGCGGTGTGTGTGCCCGTGTATGGTGAATACCATGTCGGACCCATTGGCTTCGCGGCTATATTATGTAGCATTCAAAACAAACGCTGGCTCTTGGCCCGAGTCGGATGGATGAAGGGAGCCTGGCTGAGGACACACAAAGCAATTTGGATCACTTTACACTGATTCTATGTTAAGCCGTGTGGACGCAATGATGTAATTATCACTGCTCGTGTGACCGTCAAAATCGTATTAATCAAGGCCTAGCTCGGCGAAACCTGATGCGTTGGAACGCATTAGGCTGTTAGCAAGTATGTGACGTATTTGGGTATTTTCTGACACTTAAGAAAACAAATAAAATCATTAGTGTAAAAAACATCGCACCTGAATCCCATTACTCGAAATTACCTCCAAAAACACAGAAATTGATTCTGATTGATTATGAACAGCGTCCACGAGAAAAAAGAAATATACACATTTGATTTTTATCGGTAGACGGTTTGCGGAAGCACCATGTAAACAGTCTCTTAGGAGTTTCTGAGAAGAACCATTGGTGAGAAACTATGCTATAATAGTAAATTAGGGCTGTGCCGGGTACCCGGGTATCCGGATACCCGACCGAAACGGTCATTACCCGGTTCCATTTTTCGGTTCCAATTACCCGTAAACGACTTTTTAAAATTTGGACTTAACATTTGAGCGGTGCAAACAGAAGTCTGTGACTCTTGAACAATGCACTTGTACAGACAATTATCTTTAAATTCAAGAGATTACACTCCAATAAAGAAAAGATCGATAGTATGGTATCCTCTGTGTTATAAAAGTCAATTTGTTACCATTTACAGTACATGTATTTGTACACCACCGGAGGCATGTTTTTAACAAAAATGAAAAAGGGTATCCGGGTATCCGAAGTTTCTTGATTTCGGGTATCCGGATCCAAAAATATCCGAAAACACACAGCCCTACTATAAATATTAAAGCTGCACAGACATTTCTTAGGGTGCAGAAAAATTAAATTGTCTTGATTATAGCCACTTTTGCGTTGTATGAGCGTTGTACGTACACTTTATGCGCGTATGTTATGGTACTAAACGCGCGTGTATTTCTACCAACCAATGATTGCTGGAGATATTCCGCGCGTACGCACATCAACTGCAAAATACGCCAAACGCGATGCACTATCGCTGCCCTTTCGCTGCCCTTTCGCCCACACAGTGGACTATAACAACATGTGCCCTCAACAGATCATGCACGATGCGAATACACTAGGCACAGGCCTATTGATATTCTCAAACACAAAATGATCACAAGTTACATTAAACTTACTTGGTGTAAAGTAGACGATGGTATCAGATACGACTTGAAAGATTTCTTTTTCTTTTTTGAACAATTAGGCTAATCAAATAATTTTGCGTGTCATTATTTTCTCGCTAACAATACACTGAAATAGGCCCTAAGCTTAAACTTAAGGTTGGTTTAATAAAATATCTCCTAATTCTGATAAAGTATGGATTTATTTATTGACAGTGTAAACTCACTGTAAACATCCGTTTAAAAATAAATATTGGTATACAAATAAATCAATTTTATTACAAATATTTTTGGAGTTGCTTAGATCTATGAAGAGACATGAAGAAGATTGGTTTGTCAGGCCTATACAAAGCATAAACAAATATATCTAAGCTTATTAATGTTTGAATATGATTTCTTGAATTGTTTTTGCTGAAGTATTTACCTTTTTGACTTGTGCTTTTATTTGTGCTTATTATTTTATTTTTTTAAATTTGTTTGTCTACATGTTTCACTTTCCGTTACAAGACATCGTTGTATTGTTATGTAAATCGTCATCGGGCGTCGTTTGAACCACGACGCAGTTTAGACTAAATGTTATACAACATCATTTGCTAAGTGTGCACAAAAACACAGCTGAAGTGTAAAACGACATCATTATTATAACAAATTTACGGAACCATTGTAAACGTATTACATCGTAGAACAAAAATAGGAAATAAAGATTGTTTAAAGCTTGCTGACATGTTGCCATGGGAACGTGACGTCAAACTGTTCGGGGCTTTAATAAACAATAAGTAAATATTACAACGTTGCCTGACATATAGACATGCGCATGCGTGTCAATTATTTGCTAATAAAACAGCTTTTGAGAATTAATGTGGATTGTGGAAGTGAATTAACATTGGCGGAAAATTCCATTGCAATCAATTAAAGGTTTGCATCTATATAAAGTTACAATATTGTTTTCTTCATATTTACAATTTTTGGAAGGTTGCTTCCTTTATCCACCATGATTCCACCCTTTGTTACCGATGACACTGATCCAAAAGTCCACCAAGCTTTTGCACGTATTCTTTAGTTTCAAAAACACAAAAAATTGCAAAGGTCGACGTCGGGTTTGAAATGATGTAGGCTATAATTGAAAACTAATGGCCGACAACGACAATGATGGACAGCGATTTCTCTGTCGTTGTAGAGATAAAGTTGCAATCATACAATAATCATACAAATTATTATTTTTCGTATTGAACTCAGACAAACGAGAATGAAAAAAATAAAATAAAACACCATGTTTTTTACAGCCGGGTTGGCGTCAGCATTCTGACCCGCGTTCACTTTATGAGTGCCCGGGGCAAGGTGATGCGCTATTATATATGCACGATAGCTTGAAAGAGAGCTACAGCCAGGAATTGGCCACGAGTGGGATGACATTAATATTGTATATTGGCAATATGACTAATGACATTGAAACGGTTTGGAAAAGACACGGCGCGGCCGCGGTTTGGATGATGAAAACTACCATTATACGGACCTGGAACGAACGGAAACGCTTAGAAATAATACGCATTTTGAGCGATGGTTTGGAGGGAAGGGTGGGGAAATATGTGAACAAATATAAATAATTGGGACTCCGATTGTCGATTGGGCACTTGGAAAGGGCAAACAATGTTTGATGGGTACAACCACCTAAGCATGAGACGAGGAAAAAAGTGACGGTGAGATTCGCCCTAGGGTGATCAAGGACAGGAAAAACAAACTTGTTAAAATGCCGGTAATCTTTACTTATTCGGATTGATCGAATAACATGCACGGTACCCAAGTTGACTGAGATCAATGTCTGTGAAAATATGCACGCGATTAATACCGAGATAGATTTTAATTTACTTTAGGACTCCTGGGAACAAGACAGGGCTGAATTTGTTTTTAAAGCTTGATGCGAGAGATTTCAAGAGTTCATTTACTTGACACAGTTCATTAATTTTTTCCCATTTCGATGGACCTCTTTTGTTTAGTATTAATGTGGTAGATTGCACAGGGCCTCATTTGCAGATATTATTTTGTTAGAGGGAGGCCTGCTCGTATGTACTACCAGTCAAGTGTATACATAATTTACATTGGAATGACAAATAGGTAATTGCATTAATCATCTGGGTTCACAAATCATTTGGTGGCTGCACTGCTTGGCTAATGGTGTCGTTCATACGAGGGATCAGCGCTCTAAACGTATGCTGCCAATAAGTTAATACGGTGTTTGTACAATGTAACCAACGGATACCTTAATTCTATCTGGCGTAATAAACCTGCTATTCTGTGTATGACGATTCTCCGTCAAAAAGTCATCGCGCTTGTAACCGCGGGCAGTCGGAATATGACATTATCATTGCTCTTAATGCGGCCAATCTCGGTTCGTTAAAGTCATCTGTCTATCGAGGAGGGACCAGCTAGCATTGTGGAGGCGTTGGGCCGGGCTGGGCGCGGATAGGTTTGCACTACCGCTGGGCGCGGATAGGTTTGCACTACCGCTGGGCGCATGACGGATGTAAAACCAAAATGATATTATCATATTGATAGTATTGGTAATACTGAGGAGATAACCCTTTGGGGCTGAAGTTTGAGTTGGATTTTTGCTTCCAGGCGCGTATAATGTGTTGCACTTCTATTGCGAAACGTGAACGAGAATTCATCCGGGTTTTTCCTTCTTCTAGCGGCAGGCGGGATGGGCTGTAGGCGCAGCCTGCCGCGCCGCGCTCCCCGGAGACCCGCTCAAATTGGCTAATCTGCCTATCCAGAAGTGGCCCTTTCATGCTTCCAGCAACCGGGGATCCGTCTCCCGCGGTAGACTCACGTTCCTCGCCTGACTTCGCCGCGTAATAACGCCATAGGAAATAGGCAATTTATACCCTCACGGGACCGGCTGGCGAAATTTGTTAAACTCCCCGATGTGCTATCTATCATGCGCATTTGTATGTTTTAAGACCGAAATTTGATTACAAGCGAGCAGCGCCAAAATTAAATATAATCAAGAGGAAATTGAGCCGCGTGCCGCCGGGAAACACTTTATTTATCCCGTCATGCCTTGCCCGGTCATGCGCACTGAGGGATCTCCAGCTACTGTGGGGAATACTGTATGGTGAGAATGGGGGAGATTTCTTCTGTAATCCTGTTGTCAAATTGATTAGATGATGTTAGTTTGTGTCAAGATTAATTGATGTGCATGGGCAAGCCTGTGGGACTCATATGCATTGTACATTCATGCCCCAGGCACTAGATGTCACATCCAACCATCCACTTCACTGAACCCGCTACACAAGAGTACATGTAACACTAGTATACAACACGGTAACCCATCATTACAACATTGAACATCACAATGGCGTCCGCCGGGGTCAGTAGAAATAGGCCTCTCTTTAGTTTGTAAACACTGAGCAGAATTTTGAATGGGCAGCCATCAGTGAGCAAACACTGAATGACAACTACTGTGGTTGGCAACAGATTTTGCCCAAAATGAATCATTTTGCGCCCTTAACTGTTAAAAGTGAGTTCTCTTCAATTTGCTTTTGGCATTGTCTTTTGATTTGTAAATGTTATTGTTTAATCATTGTCAATATTTATTGTGTTAATTTTCTATTCATTTACATGTTGATGTCTGCTCGTAGTTGGCCAACTGTAACATTGGCAAAAAAACTTCATTACTGTGACGTAAAAAAGCCAAATCTAAACTCATTGTCTGACTAGCACCAGCCACATTAGCTGGTACCCGCATGTTTAAACACTCGTGGGGGCACACAAGCAGGAAGGTGGGAGGGAGTTTCATTTTCATATTTATGTTCCATTGAGACAAATTGAAAATTTCGTTTTGGTGTTTTTGTCTTTAATTCACAATGAGTTTTCCTTCCTCAGGGAGATTCATACTGAAGCTTTTAACAGAAAATCGCTACCTTATTAGGCTGCAATGGAGGAAATTCAGCGTTGACAGAATTATCCCAAACAAATCATGTTTAGATCCACACAAAATTAGGCCTTTAAAATGTGATGATTCACATATTTTTTATTAATCATTCAGAATGTTCACTTTATAATTATCTGTTGTAACTTCGGATGAAAATCGTAACGTGATTCTCACGGGAACAAAGGGAGCACAGATTGAGATAACTGATGTGCTTCAATTTCGAATATGACATCTGGTTTTTTATATTTTTTGGGTTGGGACAACGATTTTGCAGAGCTCAGTGTGTCACGAGGATAGAATAACGGGCACTCAGGCTGCTGGGCCGGTACAGGCAGCTGTCTATACGGGACAGCAGGCACCTGTGTACAGCGTACATGAGAGGGACTACAATGATGAGAGGGAATATCGGATGTTATCGAATGCCCATCGCGAGACATGAAGAAGATACGATAGGAGCACTTATCATGTTGCATCGCGGCCAAATTGGTATGTCATCCATGGTATAGATATGGACGAATCATACGAGAACGAGCACCGCCGATACGGGCTTGGGATCGTATATCTTCGCATTGCAAGATGTACATGTACATCCCACACCGTATGTAACCCCTGTCTATAATGGTGATGCACGGCCACGACGCATGAACGAGCTCTTGACCGGCTCAAAACCTACTTTTGTACAAAATAGCCCTGTAATGCCTTTCAAACAACAGTTTGATGTTGTTTATTACCCGCATGGGATTTCTGGACCGAAGTGGTGAAATTCACCAAGCCATATCCGCGGTTTGCGTATTTTATAGTGGGATCATTTAAGGGGGGGGGGGGGGGGGAGGGACACTAAATCAAAAATCTCTTTTAACTCAATATTACCGGCCGTCAAGCGTGCGGACGTTATAGCGTGTGGGGCAGTGCACAGATGGCCTGCCCGTAACGGCTTATTAAGCGCAGTGAAGACGGTCGACCGTGACGTGAGCTTTATGAGCGAAAGATGCACACACTTGCTCGTACTTCACCCGAGAGCCCCTTCGTTCTGTATCATCAAGACAATCTCGAAGGAATACGGCTGCCTGGTAGTTTTAGAATCGGGGCGCCGGTGGAATCTCTTTTAAACTGCAACTCGATGTTGCCTGCACTTCTTGTTTGAAGGCATTTCCTCTAAGTATAATACAACGCACTTGTCAAGGCGAACTCATGGAATTTAAATTACTCAAAAAATGCGAAAGTGTCTTACATGTCGACATATTTGCGCTCCGATATCGCTATTGTGGTTCTACAATGGAATCACGGAAGTTGTTTAAGAAAAACATTTATATAAAACGAGACTAATTATGAAAACTATCACTCCCTCTTAAATTTGAGGTTGAAATTCATTTTACTTAGGCCCCCTACTGAAATTAAGGACATAGGGCCTATCTTTTGCAGTTTGCCAGTGGTTTCAATCGATCAGAGCGAATTTCAATCCAAATATTTAAGAGGGTTAATTAGAGGGAAGGTCTAACTTTGGTATTTAGAAACGTACGCTCGTTTCAACTCTCTGGAGTTTTCAAAGAATATACCGGTACATTATATAATAAAACTAACCTGTGATAAAGTTCAATTTTCTGCACATTTGTAATTTTCTATATTTCTATTTTTCTATATTAGTTCTTCAAATAATATGTTTTCATCAACTATTTAGAAAAAACGTTTATGTGACCAATTTTACATTCACTGTATAGAAAAATATACGTAATGTGGTCTTTGTGAAACTGACAATTACAGGCAAGAACAGCTCCATAATAATTTAGAGAAATGCTATTTGAAACAAATATCATTTGAGTCCGGAAATGAAGTAGGCTAATTACCTTAATTCCTTAATTCCTATTTGATTTTCTGACTAAAACATCAAAATCCCTTGGTTTAACACCCAGGAGAGTCGTAGTGGCATTAATGGCGCGAACGCGTGGTTTGTTTTCTCGGGACGACGAAATTTGTTTCTGAAATTCAATCGTGCTCAGTATCGCATTTCCAGCGTGGAAGGCCACGATTCCTCGACATACCAAGTCCCTCGGGGTGGTCCCTTCTCACACTTCTGACGGCTCTAATTTAGAATTTTCTTTATTTTCCACCTTCCATCTTTCCATCCGTTCTTTGACAAGCTCGAATTAACGACAAGTTAATAGCTAACTTCGTGTGCATATAACTGTCATTTGCATGATGAGTTTGATTTCCTATACCGAATTGGCAATGGAAATAGGTTGTATTTCCTCTTGTATGCTATATGGCTGACACTGTGTAGTGCTGTCAGTATAGATCTTGTTGTAAGAATTTCGATGAAGCAATTTTGACAGAGAAGACAGACTTCGAAAGAAATGCTTCACTGAGAGATAAAGCAATGGATAGGAGACAGATGGACAAACAGCCCAATACTTTGGTAGATAGACAAGCATAAACTCTAGAGACACCATGCAGCTAATAGTGTAATATCATACAAACAAGATCAAACATGCATGATGTCTTTTTACGGAGTCGTTTATTGTACATCATCCTGGTGTTACCCTCGTAGCAAACATGAATACTATATCAAGTTTGGGATAATGTATACTGATTCACGGAGCAGGAGTTATTTGATAGTTGAATTAGTTCAACACAATTACCATGATTGATATGACCATCTTTACAAAAAATCAAGATGGCTGTCAAATTAGCGTAATTATGAGATGCGGTGTATACATAAGCTAGCATAATATGATTGGTTTATATAGGACAATATTTGGAGAACAAAGAAATTATGGGCACGTATAATTTGTACATGAGGTTCGTTTGAATTGGACAGGTGATCACCGCGCAGTGTGTGCCTCCTTTCTCCACCGACAAATACCAACTGACGTACGGCTGAACGGGAAACCGACTTGCAATAAATTAAACCCAATGGGTTATTTCCTGAGCCAATGGGGTGAAACCAAATAAAAACGTGTGTAGGATCTATAGTGAATAATTTTGCCTTGTAAAGCATATCAATATGCTGCACATAATTCATAATTTGCTGCTTGAATATTGGTATTCTAGAAAAACACATGATCACAGATTTACATGAAACTTAATTGATGTAAAGTTGGTGATGGTATCAAACATCCCTTGGAATACATCAGTTTGAGGTGCTATCATTTTAATAGTGCAATTAATCAAATTAATGCACATGAATTGTTGTCTTCCGGAGATATAAACTCTACTGGATTAATGCATTTTGTAACAACACAATGAAATGTTTTATGCAAAGGTCTATCTCTTGATTCTTACAAAGTATGTATATTTACAGATATTTTAGCAAAGTTATGAACTGACTTTAAGCATGAAATGTCAGTGATCTGAAAACAGATTCATCACTCCTCACCAGTCGTTCATTTAGCTCCCCACCAACCACAAAAAACAGAGGAAATCATGTTGTCTAATTAAAGCCGAGTCTTGTTTAATTTTCGGATTGATAATAATGCATGTATCTGCCTATAAACCTCAAGCTCTTCCTCCCAGCACCTATCTATGCTTGGCTAGTGGCCTGTGGCCAACACATGTTTTCTCCCTTACCCCGTCCTCCGTGTGTCAGCGAGAAACATAACCGCCTCGGTGCCGATAACTGCGCGTAATCTACCCACGCTCCACTGGCGCGCGACACCTCCAAGAATATATAATAGGGATGTAGTTTACAACACGTTATATTGGCCAGATTATTATTGGAGGCAATTTCTTGCTGGGGTTTATTAAAAAATATGACAAGTCCCACTGAGACTTTGTATAACTTCCAATGTCATCTTCACCAGGGAAACTATTGACAAAATCACTGAAGCGGGGAATAAAATAAATACCAGACAGAAGAGGGTTATCATGAGAGCTATTTCGCGTAGTAATACTTGCAGCCTTAGGGCTTCCGTTCCACAAGAGAAGTTTTTAGACTGCTTTACAGATCATGGTCTGATCAGTGGAACGGAACAGCGACTTTTATGGCGACAAGTACGGGGAATATTGTTTCACGGACAGCCGATGCATTTTTATATCATGGACAGTGATTGGGGTTTTAATGTAAACTTAAATGTTTATTTTAATAATAATAATATTATTAAACTTTTAGGTCGCCTTACATTTTAAACTAAAATCCCCCCCCCCAAAAAAAAAAAAAATAGGAAAGGAAAGGAAAGGAAATAAAAAATACACTAATATCGAACACAGTTGAATGAATAAAGATTACAAATATTTTACATGAATACTGACATCTTTTCATTCATGATTTTCATCCTGATGTTTTCGCCCAGAAGACCCGAAATTATTCGACGTTCAGAGTTTTCGTGACGAAATAAGATGAACAAAAATGCATTTGTACTTACCGCTGTAGCCTTCTCTTTTGTGTCTTTTCTCTGGTTTGTGAATTCCCAAGATTCCATTGATGGAATAGGAAGAGCCCGTCCGTTCCCCCTCTGGCGTGAGAATGCTGTTGGATGATGTAGCTGTTTGCGTCAGGCCCGTCAGAATATCGTCCTCTGGTTTCTTGTCCCCCAGTTTGTTTCTAACGATTCTGTTAAAACATTAAATGTTATTTCGAATTTTAAAGCCAAATTTAATATTTTAGATTTTTGGAGTTTAAGGAAGGTGATAATACAGATGTAGAAAAAACAGAGGAAACGACAACATTAGATTCCTCTTAAAGGAAAGGTACAACAGTGGTAACGTTGGTAAAATTGACCCAATGTGTATGCTTACTTTCTTTGAATCGATATATATGAAACAAACAGCCCCAACCTGTACGAAGTATCAGTTCAATGCAAGAGCATCATAGGACGGAGACAGACGGAGTTCTATTGCAGCAAACGCTGCACGAGGAGATGGCACTTGAACACACATGAATTATGATGAATATCTTTTCGGGTTGGGTACTCTGTCTCCTTGAACCCGCAAACTCAGCCTATAATCGCCGACCTCTCACGCTAATTACATGGGGGGGGGGGGGTGGGTAACAAAATGATAGATACCATCATATTGCAATATTGATGGGTTTATGGAACACAGGGATAGCTTTACATGATCAACGTAAATGTACTTATACAAAAAGTGTTCGTTGTCACCCGAGTGTTTCCCAATCGGGGGCAATTAGAATCCTCATTGGGATAAAAGTACCTCTCAATCGGGATAGTCTAGCTGGCATTGACCCAACCCTGAGCAGGACTAATACTATAAACCAGTTGTGCCATCAGGTGGACACAGAAACCTCATGGGTCGGGTCCATGGTTCACCCGATTGCGTTAATGAAAGCATTATGAGAAGTAGACATTGTACGGGGATACAGCGACATAGGCATTTGTTTTCAATGCGGGACAGGCCTCAACTGAGACGTGCCCCGTTCCCCATTGCCATGACACTTACTTCAACTGCCGGAAAAGAGAGAAATACGGAGGGCCGGTGCTCACCTGAAATAGGGAGGTCTTTAATCATTCATTAGGATGGGAGGGCCGGGCTTAATGTGTCCCTACTCGCTTTTTCTGATCGTACCTGTTGATGGAGCTAACACTTGGCACGTTGTCCTTCTCACACACCGCCTCGGCCAAAAGCCGGTCCCGGATCTCCCAGGCGAACATGGTGGGGTTCTGCCTCTTGTAGTCCGCGATCTTGTTCACCACTTTGGGCGTGGCCACTTTGGGCTTGCTGCCCCCGATCACACCCGGCCTGATAGAGCCGGTCTCATAGTACCTACATCAAAATAAAGTTCGCACAACTGTAATAAAGTACTATCTGAACAATGACTTGACTGTCCTTTTTTATTTTAATTTTTTATATAAAGTGAAAATGTGAACAAAAGCCTAATAAAAAGGTTAATAAGCTGATAAAGACAGCAATCCCTAAAAAAAGAAACACCAATGGGCCAATCAAATGGTTCACTGCCACTCATAACATAAACTACAAATTCACAGATCATGCAAATAACATAACAATAAATTATAAGGTGAACATAAAAGTCCTTGTCAGTACTTAGCACAGACAAGGAAATTAGTCAAAGTGGCAGATCCAGGATTTAACCAACAGGTGGTGAAACCTTCCAAAACACATATCGCCTAAAACTATCACGGGTCGCGCAACCACACCCGATCAAGACCCTTTTTGTATCTTGCAGTAGCCTTAGGTATATAGTTTATTGACGGCTGTTGTGTGGTATAGTTGTAAATATGGTCATTCGTGATCTTTATCTGTGGTAGTCTTCTATTGTCGAGTAGGCTAACTGTTTTACGGTTTTGTCGCTGTAACTAATCTGAAATGGATCAGCGGCCGGGGATCCATCTCCACATTAGAATGAATACAAATATATGGATGCATTTTCATTTTTCTTTTCATCTTAAATATACAAAAAATAGAAACTTTCCCATGTTGAGTTTCTAGAAGACAATTTCCCAAGTTTTATTATCCATTATTTTCATAAACAGCTGCTCCCAAGCCATAGGTCTATCTATTTATCAATCAATATCGATTACTTGTCATTTATGTGAAGCCACTAAACACAGTTTTCCATGAAACTGATTCTCTGTCCTCATCGTTTGAATAAATATGAAAAGTCGGAATGCATTTTCATCATTTTTGTCGATAACGGTACAATATTACAAAGGAAGTAAGGATACCTTTACAGGTAGTTTCACCATTATTACCAATAGTATATGTAATATATTATTGTCCTATAGCTTATTTCATGTATTGGCTATCCTGTCTATAAATTTGCAATCTAATATACATGTAATGTTTTATTTATAACAAAGAGAAAATACCATTAACCATAATTATATATTTCTGATAAAACGCATCCACGTCAGCATATTTAATTGTGGGGGATAAAGAAAATACTTCATATGTTTCATAAAACAGCGGCACGTTAGTCTATGAGGTGTATTCCTTCTAAAGGAAGATATTCTCTATTTAATTGAATTGTTTTAAAACGAATGGTAGGCCTATAGGTTCCTGTAAGCCTTTCCTGAAATAAACCCACCATGGTTGTTTACTTAATAATTCCATCGTACACCTACTGAAAATAGTAAATAGGCACATACACAATATAGCATTCACATCAATTTCAAAGAAGTTATCTTTTTTAATTTCCTGAAATTGTTGGTACGGTTAGAGTGTTACATTATTCAGTACAGTCATGTGGTTATAATACACGAGTAATGGCAGGTCGCTTGCCCGGCAAGATACACAATATAGCATTCACATCAATTTCAGAGAAGTTATCTTTTTAAATTTCCTGAAATTGTTGGTACGGTTAGAGCGTTACATTATTCACTACAGTCATGTGGTTATAATACACGAGTAATGGCAGGTCGCTTGCCCGGCAAGATATTTAACGACCGGAGTCCCCCATTAAAATTTATCGCTGAAATATGAAATTTGATTGGTAGCTGGGCCACACCATTAATGGTTTATGCTATACGATATACCGCCGATGTGAATAATATGCGGGTACAACATATATATATATATATAGATAGGCATATTCGCATATACTGTCTGTGCGTGTCAGTATGAATAGCAATTGCAAAATGCCCTTGAAACCAAAATGCGGACAAAGTACAATAGGCCAATATCTGTTGGCATTTCGTTTATTCCAAAGCATTTATTCAAAATATCAACTTATTTGAATATAATTCAGACTCTCTTGTTTAAATATTAGTGCCTTTGTGTCTGTTGTTCCTATAGAGAAATGATTTCATCTGTAATGGTATTGAGCTGTGATCCTTGATAGCGCTTCATCTGAACACACATTATATACATAAAACAACTGAGCTGTCAACTTATCTTTAACGATTTACAAAAAAATGTGCAAATACCTTCAGATTTCTTCAAAAGGAAAATATGAACTTCAACAGGACTTTCAACAGGGCATGGAATCGGTGGCCTTGTTTAAGATGAACACAATGACTGAAAATGACTTGCTCATGTATGCAGCAGCAACTGTGATTATGTTATATTTTTTGAGAGTATCAGTGCTTTCAATAATAGGCCTTAAATGTACAAAATGTATTTTGTGAGTTTTTTTGTAATATTTGTTTCTTTGGCAACCTGTGAAATCCGTGATACAAGTCATGTATACATGGTTATTGGAACAGACCAGTTCCCATACACAAAGTATGGTGGCTAAGAGAGGCCTCACAAATCGGGCAAACGTTCATACCCCTATGTGAAAAAGTCGTTTAAAACACAGCACGGCAGAATTCCAATCAATTTTGGCTGCAATTGGCTCTGAGACGACGCGCGCGGAGACCAGAAACCGGAGACCTTTTTTTTGGCCATAGTATAAGACAGATCAGAGGGCATTGATGCAATTAGGCATCAATGACTGACTTTTCTTTGTGCTTCAATGCGTGTCTGATGTGTAATTTGCTGAACCCATGATGTGACAAGGTGTCAGGGGTCAAACGGAAAATATTCAAGAACAATTGCTTTCCATAATGTCTGAAATGTCTGTTTCCAAACCTGTTTTTTTTTTTTTTTTTACCTTATATTTTCTTCATTTTAATGGTCTCAGCAAATATACCGCCAAACTGTTGCTTAACTGTCTGTATTGTTGTTTTTTGTTTGATCCTGTATATGACATGCGTTTGTTAGTTTAGTTTAGTTTGTTTGTTTGTTGCTTGTCTGCTGTCTGTCGGGGTGTTGGGATGTTTGTTTGTTTGTTTGTGTGGTTTTTCACGTGTTTGTTTGCTTGTTTGTTTATTTTGTTTGCGGGGTTTTATCTGTGTATTTATTTGTTTGTTTGTTGGGGTGTTTGTGTTTTTGTTTGGACCTCCAACGTGTGATACTTACCTGCCAAGAATCTTGCTCACGCAGCCATGAGACACGCGAAGCTGTCGGGAGATGTCGCACGGCCTGACGCCACTGTGCGCCAGATCTACGATCCGTTGCCTAATCATGTCTGGTAGCGGCCTCCCATTCACGAACGTACCACCGAGTTGGTTCACCCCACCGTGACCTGATCATCGGAGGGAGAAAGGACAAAACATGACTTTTTGAGAATTTTGTTCGAAAATGTCAACCTTTTAGAATTGAGAAACGTACAACAAGGGATATGGCTTATTCCCTATAAAGACATTGTTGACATATGGCCGTTGCTATTAGAAGCTGCTCTGAATGCATCTCTTCCAGATGTTATTTATTGGGCTTCATCAATGCATAATGTGAATTTCCTAAAGCAACAAAGCAACAAAGGTTGAATTGTTTTAAAATTACAAATTACATAGACACGGGCCATGCTTCTCGTTCAATACAACTCTTTTCCATTTAGAAATCATTAGGTCTCACGCCACTTTCAAGGGGAAAAAAGGTTTAATATCTCAAAAGATTGAACACCGAGTATGGCGTCAGTAGTTTGTATTCAAAGCTAAAACGCTTTTGTATTTCCTTGTACTGTAACAAGTTAATCAACAGCCCCTTTAAAACAATTCACCTCCAATCATCGGCTCATTAATTTCATGAATCCTTACAGCCACGACTCCAATATTTACAATGTACAGTCGTGAATTCAACAGTACGTAAGCTGCTTGAAATAATTCCGTGATAATGAAATGATATTATTTTCAACGGTTCATAAAACGTGAACCTCGGCCGCGGCCAGCGCACTGACTCGGAGAGAGAGGTAGAGAGAAAGAGATAGGGAAATGGTGATCTCGACATTGCACGTGCAAATCAGCCGTGACTACACTCACAAGTTTAGTGTTCCGGAAGAATTCGGCTTGCAAGTAACATATCACACACACACACACACACACACTTCTTGCCCCGATCAGCGCTAACCGTGAAAGAGGGTGCTGAATTTTTTAAAGGAGGGACGAGAGAGACGAGAGGGTATTCCCTGTGTATGAAAGGTGCGAGAAAGCGTTGCCGATAACCTTATCAAGCATGTTACACGCTTCACACTTCACTTCCGTAATTAGGGGTTTTGCAGCGAAGGGAAACCTCCAAGCGATCAGTATTAAAAGTGTTTTCATGAGGGAGACCACGCGCGGTTGATACGGATAAATACATTCACGAGTGGGTTACAGACTTTTGTCAATACTGTCTGGAAGTTAGGTTACCATGTTCTTTCTTTCTTTCTTTTATCCCAAACTGGTGAATCGGTGGGGTATTTCGACTCAATGTGAAAAACATGACTTGGTTATGAGCAAAATATGAATATTTGCTGCCAATTAATTTCATTGTGTCGTTAACGAGTAAATAGTGAAAATGTATTCAGATTGTTCGTTTTCATTCCAACATGAGTATCTTCGGATAACAGATATTAATTTAGGATATTAGGCATACTTCACTAATTTAACTTTTAAAAATAGCACGAGACATAAATATTTCAGGTGATTTTAATACCATCATCAAAACTTTACATCAAGTATAGGCTAACAGTACACTGCATGTGATTATTTATGTTTTACCAATAGTGTACTGTGACTTTTGATTGGAAACATTTCAAAAGTTCATAGGACAACATAATTTGTTCAAAATTGGGTAGTTACAATATTCCGGCATGCAACCCCATCAGTGTGTATACAAACCGCCATCGTGCCATGTCAGTTGTAATAAGAAACGTTAAAAGCTTGTCATTTCACAGCGATGCCCCTGCGAGGAACGACGGGCGACCGGACCGAGCAATGAACACACGGACATCTGGTGGGCGTATCCCAACCAACATCTAATGTGCACAAAGCGAACTTAAATTCTATACACAAACAAGATTTAGCAGTAAATCTAGCCACTTCATTTCTGCCCTCTCGACAAAGATGTTTTTTTAACTCACACAAGAGGTGTTTAAATAAGCTTTTGATTCCACAGACTCTGATGGTCCAGAAATATGGAATTGTTGGCTAGCCGACGGCCATGCGTAGTCATGTGATAAGCTCAAGTAGGTGACAAGACGTCTGAAATGATACTGTTTATTTTGTTATCGCTGTAATTTACAGTATTTTTATTTAAAGAAATGCACATAATGATATAATTCTATATTCAGCTAAACAAGTATTGTTGACCTCTTTTTTAGCAATTGTATTATGTTGGAGATTTTATTCAAATATTTATTCAGTCATTGACCATGGAAATGCATCAAGCCAGTCTTCTCCACCTTTTACAATAAATTTACGCCACTATAACTTATAACAGAGAGCCGATAGTCGCATTACGTCATAATGACAACATCATAAAACTATGTGTTGCGTCATAAAACAAAAACGAAACCAAGAATGTGCAGAACTAGCCGCCATGGGAATGTGACGGTAATCTATTGCATGCATCCTATGAGGTCCAAGCTCAAACATTATGGGTGAAATAAGGCTGGAACCCATAACGTGTAAAAAAAGTCATTGTTTTCATATGGTAGCCTTCGCCTGAAATCGCCATGCCCTGAAATCGGACAAAGAAAATCGTTTTTATGAGCTCTAAATTTTCAATTCAGGCATTTGCTTGCAAAATATTCAATTTTCTTTTAAGAATATAGGAAATTGGTCATATTTGACCACGGAAAGCAGAAAATTACCTCTCTCTCTCTCTCTGGATTTTTTTTAACGTATCTTCGAAGGAAAGCTACAGCCAGGTGTTACCCAACGGTATGCAAATAACAGCTACATACATGGTCCATCCCGCGAGGTGTTAACTAGCCCATTCCTAAGATTATTTACCAATTACGGATTAAGAAAACAGATCCCGCTGAGCCCAAACCACTACTCGTCAAACGAGCAGTGCAAATACAAGCACGCCAAAAAGGTCCGACTTAAGCCCCGCTCAGAGTGATGGCGAGAACCGGAGAGCCTGCCGCTAGCCTGCCGGCCAAATGTCGAGGCAGAGAGGATGAAAGGCATGCCCAAGTGGCCATGTCAACACAGCACTGCATCCGCGTTGCACAAAAACTGAACGATATACAGGCCCGTGGTCTCTGGAGAGGTGGGGAGGTTTCAGTAAAACTCTCACGGACGGGCACGAGGGAAAGGATCGGAACTCCCAATCTACCGGATCGACTTACAATGACGTGTGGATGTATCAAGAGTGCGGGATTCGCGGATTCATCGCCCCGAGCAAAACGACACCGCACCCGGTACAGTCATTCCACGAGGTGCGCCCGGAGGAGCGCATCCCCGGTCATACATAATACAATAACAGCATGCAAACAATAAAATTAGCCGGAGGACCGGAGGCCCTTCGAACGGCAGCCTTGCATGCATAATGTGTTAACGGAATCATCACTGGGAATACTGCCAGCTAGCGTGCATCCCGATCCTGGTCAGAATAATGGGGTTTTTCCGATATGCCCGGGGGCGTGTACGAGAGGATTGTCGGTGTAAAGTACGGAGACTTTCCCCCCGCTATCTGTCTCTCTCCTCTCCCCCCTTGACGCTGTCTCCGCGAGCAAGTAACGAAAGGCACTTCACAGCAACCATGATATACATGCCGCTCATATTGCCTGGAATGGCAGTGCGGTTATTACACGCGGCAATCATGTTTAAACGACTCGCAATTCGATAAATTACAAGCCGAAACTTATGAAGTGGGTGTAAATGAGTGGTCATTTCCCGCGTATCCTGTGGCGAGTACGCGATGGTTTCACCATGGAGGAAGAATGTTTTCTTCCTCCATGGTTTCACCGACAATCAAACTGGATGATTAATGTCGCCGTTGATTTGAGCAGAAGCCACTTCCCACGAGTACATATTTTGTGCAACTAGGATGACAATGGTCGTTGATTTCTGGTTTGATTTTGCTTAATTTCCTAACCATCAGTAGGACAACACGTTGTATCTATAATATTTATTGATTTGTCTGTGAGACTTACAGAAAAATCAAGTAGCCTAATACAAACTGTCCAGTCTCCGGCCGTCTTCATTAACCCATATCCGCCTAACCATGTAAACACACAAAAGACTGTATGTGCCTAAGCCCCCGCACAGAGATACATTGTTTTTGCACACAATCAGAAAGATTCCTTATTTAGAGACACAGACACAGACACATTATATACTGATGAAAAGAGGAGAACATGCACTTTATTATGATGTCAGACTTGTCTAATTTCATATCTATAATCATGAAATACAGTCATCAGGAAAAACGTAGTAAATTGGAATTGGACAAAAACACGGTACGGAAAATCACGTAGGTCGGCGTTTGTAGCGTTTTACATATCTACGGGTTATCACGTAGATCGGCGGATAAACAACCGGTATAATTCTTAAATTTATACAGTATTTAAGAATATTTAAGAATATTGTTATTGTTGTAGTCACAACTGAGTTTGTAATGCTTTAACCGTCATGATGCAACAACAACAACAACAAAAAAAACAAAAAAAAACAAAAAAACATCTCGACCTCTCCTCCACCGAGAACAATAACACAACTATTACAATTGGACAACTAGATTCTGTGTATAAGCCTACCTTAATTTTTTTTTAAATAGATGAAGCTACTGTAGTTGTGAACGAAACACGACTGAGCTAATTACAAATTTTAATAAGCTTTTTGCTACAGAGGTACTAAAACCGCAGCCATTGCTTTTAAGTCAAGTTCCTAATGGCCGTGATGAAAATCTTTATAATGAAGATGATCCCACACTGAAGGCACCAGACTGTTTGTGACATGAGCCTCATTCTGATTCAAACAGACTTGTGTGTACGAAATCCAAGATGGCGACTGTGTGAGCTATTTTACGACTTACGGTCTCGCCAAAACGTTGTTGTCAGCGACACGCACGATTGAGCTCGTTAAAAGCGTATGCTGTCATTTAGATAACTGTTTGAACTTCAACCTTCCCGTTTCTATTCACGGAATGAAACGTGCCTAACTATAGTGGATTCAACCACAAAACATGTAGCAAAAATACTTAACACAGAGTTCAGGCTATTTATTGATTTGTTTATCAATTTATTTTCGTGCTTCATTACATTCAGATGTAAATATACCTGCAAATATACCTTAAATGTAATGTCCTATAGCGATCTCAACCCTTTAAAATAAAATCTTGGTAAAATGTAGGCCAAATTACGTTCATTCACGAGAATCAAGAAATACTGCAAACACATGGGTACCTTTTAGAAACTATCGTGTATTGGTGTAATTGGAAACTCTCCAAATGTGTCCCTTGTTTAATTTTGAGATGAAAAAAGGGAAATTCATCTTCATTTGACAAAAGAAAATACAAAAATAAAATATAAGTAGGCCAAGTATAAATAGGCCATGTATGAAAGAGTACAAATTTGTGCATTTTGCTGAAAAAGGAAAGCTCTTCATATAAATGAAATTATATGTGGGATAATTGTTGTGTCCTAATTACTTCCCTGCCAAAAGGCACCGTCCTCGTCATATTACAAAGAAAATAACAGACAAAAGTCTACATTTCCTTGATAATAACAATGACATTTTATTCTAAATTATTTCCACATTGACTCAAATCATCTTCCGATAATTGCCTATTAGTATCCGTCTGATGTGCCCAGTATTTGTCTAAAATAAAAAATGCTTTAAAACAATTTTATATGCGATCCATATCGTCGGTGACGACATCTGATACGGCTAACAGATGTCGACCGACAACAGATAATGGCGATATGTGTTATGGTATAGTCGAGACATAAATATTCTTCGAACATATCATTTGTTCATTGCATCGAATTAAAAATTAAAACCACTTTTGTTTTTCAGTAATTGTATGGCTTATGGTGACTGGTATTGTTCTTGTTATCAAGACTGAATTGTAGGCGTTGTTTGACACCTTTGGTTTACTTACTCTGCCGGAGAAAGATGTGAAAATTTTGTCTTCCAACTTTTTTGTCGCCAACGTTAAATTACCATCCTTCTGGATTGAAAACATCATTTTAATTCAAAAACCCCAGTACAACAAAGGCAATTTAACCAATAATAATAAATGGGTTAAACTGGGTTTTAAAGTTGATGAGGGTATCAAACATCCCTTGATTTTTTTTCCCAGAGGGGCTACTTTTTCCCATTTATTTTTGACAAACTTGCCATGACAAAAATGCCACGTTGCGCCAGTCGCTCTCTACTGCTTTATACAAAAAACAGCTGTTTCACTTGCATTTTATCCACGAAGTGCGGATTTTCCAGTAAGAAAATTATAATTGTTTTTAATTTGTTCTTGTGAATATGGTATTGAACTGAATCGTTGATTAGTTGATTGTAAACGTTTATTTTGATTCACAGATAATGATGGCAGGTAAACTGCTGCGACAGTTTTCGCTACAACTGTTAAAGTATCAGTATAAGCGCTTCACGCTGGCTTTAAAGGGAAGGTAAGGGACAGCATTAGTATTTGGCAACGTACGTTAATTTCAAAAATAACTTAAATAGCCAAATAACCATAATAACCGGTAGAACTTGCATCACAAGAGGTGCGCACATTGTGGAGAACACAACAAAAGCTGTCATCCTTCTGTTTTAATGTTTTGCAAAAAGATTGCCGGACGAAACTTGTTGTAAATTCGACATTAACAATTCCTTTTTTACTCTCTCAGATGAAAGCACTTCAGGCGAAATGATTTCTCATGACGATTGATACTAGTACCAACACCAAGATTGGTTTATTTGATAATCTTGTAATCGCCAATATTAAACCTGCCTTTTAAATTCCATGGTCAGAAAACGTCATTCTTTCGCATCCTTTTAGAGAGTGCTAGTACACGTATTTTGCTTTATATTTATGGACAACTTTGTAATACTTTGTACAGATTGGACTTATTCTAAAATAAAAGATTAAAACAAATTAAAAAGTACTTTTACGAAAACCCCGTTAAAATCGTGAGTTGGAATTCGTATTGGCTCTATAAACTAACTTTAGGTAAAAGATGTCTGCAAATGCATCCATACTTCAATTATTTTTGTATAAAAACCAACTTTTGAAAGCTTCAGCTTATTTCATTGTGTCCTTAAAGAGGAATTCCCGTCTTTGTGGATTATACAGATCATTTAGAAAATAATTAAATAAATTTACTCAAAAGATAATTTCTATTATTTGAAGGGATATTTGATACCATAATCAATTTGATACCAAGTAAGTTTTATGTAAATCTGTGATTATTTATGTTTGTTTTCTTCTTTTAGCTTAGAAATAGCATATACCGCTTTAAGTCACACGTTTTGGTTTCATCGATGATTTTTTTTGTTATTGTAATAAAATATACAGGATAGCTGATGAATATTTGATTTTCTGGTTTGGTTACGATTTGTCTCGGTTTGATGAAGCGAATTATGTGATGGCAGTGGTGTGAATCCAACTGAAAGGTAACGTATGTACTGAAAGTAATAGTAATACACTAGTTTACTGGCTTGCATTGTATTTATACAGTCACAGGCAGTGTGCGAGGTCAGTGGAGCCCAGCGTGTCAACATATTTCACCATGCGGGCAAAACTCATGAAATCTACCCTCTGAAAACATCACCTGGCACGCGCTGAAAATCATACGCTGGCCGTGCGCCATAATAAACGAATTCTTCTGAGAGGTTTACATTCAATTTGGAATGTTGCTGTTCGATTCTCGAAGAAGTAGAAAACTGTGAAATAGAGTGGGTAATAGTTTCGCTAAAAAAGGGATTAGACTCGCTAGACTGTTGGGGGCGATGATGATCACACTAACAATGCTGCATTATTAAAAGTATCGAAGCGTATTATGATCCATGTGGATATAAGTATTAACTTGCAAATGCATGATAGTCAAACAATTTTATATTTGCGCACATAATTTTTACAAAAGCAAATAGTTTAGTTTGAGGCAGTAAATACTTCTGGTAAAATATCAGTGAATTCATATAAAAATCAAGAGATATGTATATTGTGTATTTAACAAGAGAATGAAAATGCATTTCTGTTTCTTACACTCACGTCGAAATAGATCATCGTCTGATGAACCGCTTTCAGATTTGAAATAACCGACAGGTCAGAATCATTTCTCAAGACTGATTCGTAACTGTTAATCTATATCTCAAAAACCAAGTCAAGTGTTATAGATATAGGCATAATGGCTTAATCATTCCCTTATAGTTTAATTCTGTGTAATTTCTAGTGTACACCCCTAGCCCTTTAAGCTATTATGCAGACTCATAATTAATAGTCCTATACATAATATTGGCACGAGAAACGAGTGTGCATGTACATATAGAAAAAGTCACGTATACACTTTGGGTGAAAATATGCAATACCTTTGGAAAGTATATAAAGTATATAAATGAATCTTAGCATCAAGTAAAGCCAAGGGAAACTAATTATAGGTGTACATAAATCAATTTCAGAATTGAACAAAGAAAATTTACTAGAATTAGCGGTGATCTGTTATATCCTGATGGGATATTATAATTTATCAGGGCCTGACATTTTGTAGGAAAAAACACACGACCAAATATTCTGAAATTAATGCAGAGGACTCGACGGTGTGTGCGTGTGTACGTTTGTAGGGTATTAAGTTCGGAGGTATATCCCTCATATTCGAAGGAATCCGAAACCTCATCAGGCTTAATATGAAACATACAGTAATCAGATGATGTAGGACTAATCTTTAGTTACAACATTAGTAATTACCCGGTTACAAAATAACTTAATTATTATCCAAAATGTGGTAAAGATACCAATCATCCGAAAGAAATTATTCTGTCTAAAGTGCTCTCATTCCTGAGAAAATACGAATAAATATGCAAATTTGAAATTAAAATTTACCAGATGGCAATCTTTTTGCTCCAAGAATTGTTAATGCGTTTCACACTTTTCTCGTGAATAAGACTGTACCTTCCATTTAATGTATATCTTGATTCAAAGAGAACATCACTAATGTGTGTACATTCCCTTTGACCAATTATCGTCTTTAAACAGTGATTGCATACCTCACCATAGTAGGCCTTACTGTGCCAAAACAAGATGGCGGCCATCCAGTTAATCAAAATTGATGATTTGTTTTGTTTCTGTTTATTGGTCCAGTGGTGTTAGGCAATTCGCCAAAATAATATGACCAGCATAGAAGAATAAATTACCAACCACCACAGGTGTAATCTTAACACTTTTGTTTTTGCAAGGTGACAATGGCGTTGTTTAATATGCCACAAATGCTACTAAAATAAATACAAACAAATTTTTAATTTGATAAGGTTTTTTTCATACGTCCTTTGTTTTATGCGTCAAACCCTACGTCAAACAGATGCCGACTTCGTATCAGTATTTGATCTTGACTGTTACAAGAAAGGTTTGAAATCGAATACAAATTCTTTAAAGAGCTCCAATTTGTTCATTAAATTAACAGAGCCTTGTATTTGGCATACACGAAATGTACATTATATACATGCATATATATCTGATGAGAATTGATAATTAATTTAATACACAAAACATGATCATTTCATATATAAAACATGATAATTTCATATATAAAACATGACTACTGATGTTATTAAAAAAAGAAATGCTTTAGCATTTGTCCTGGCCTGGGAAAGACGTTAAGGTTATTGGTACAGAACAATGACGTACCGTACAAAGGAAAATACAACAAATACGTTGGCAAAACTGTTTGCAATCATGCTTACTTTCTTTTAATCAAGTAAACAACCAGCTTATGGAAGTTTACATCTATCACGTTATGTCTTTAAAGAGAAAATATCTAAACTATTTCGATTTTCTTAAAAGCGAAAAATGACCTCAGACAGAATCCTTTCTAGGGGATCTTGATACCACTATTAATTTCACAAAAGGTGCACACGTTTTTGACATATCTACGAAAAAATGTTACATGTGTTTTTTTATGTATTAAGCAACATTTGTGTAAATTCGACATAAGAATTTCTGTTTTCTGTAAGATGAAAGACTAAACGATTACTCTGAATGATTGATACCAACTTTACACCAAGTATAGGTTACAGATAATACTTCATTCATTTGATGATCTGACAATTACCAATCTTGTATGTTCCGTTTAAATGTATAGGCTATTATTCGTCAGAATGTGCATAATTATTTTTGCTTACATGATCCATGAGATATTTGGTGAACTCTCCGATGAAGATCCATCATTGACGACATAATCAAAGCCAAACAATCCGTTAACGTGGTAATCACTGGTTTTTACGGCCTGGAATGGTTCACTAAGCACCCGCGGAACGCAGCGAATTTTCGCACTTGCCTCTCGCCGTCCGTGGCTGCGCTGTACGGTTCAGGGTGTTCTCGACAAACAACCACACACCGATAAGGAGTCCCGTTTCAAAATTAAAAAAAAGATATTTGACTACGGCTTTCCAATGAAAGTTTTCCTTTCCATTAAATGGAGTTAAACATTAAAAAAGAAATGAGAATTCACAAAATGGTGTGAGCTTTGCAGGTATCTTGGGGACACTAAGGACGAAGTTCTATCAGCCGCAACGGCTCGTGAAGTTATGGTCCGCCGACGGTCAGTAGCCGTGCTCTCTCAGTAAGCAAACACTGAAAGTCCTGTGCGTCGCGGTACGTCGTGTATACAGGGCTCGGCGAGTTTACAATAAGTGACTTCGCTGAAACGGGCCCCAAGGTGTAGCGTTGTAGCTTTTTGATGGGGTCTAAACACTGACTTTTGAGACAAGTGTACAGGAAACGAAGTGATAACTATTTACCGGGTTACTGGTGCGTGCCCAACCCTATCTCTCTAGCTCATGCAATGCTCAACTCTTTATCATGTCAAACTGTGGACGATACAGCGGCTCCTATTGGTCATGTCTCTTCACACTGAACGCCATGACACATATAGGCGCGCGTAAACCACGAACCAATCCATTTCGGTGATATTTAAATAACAAGAGACTAGCCCCTGGAGGCCCTGCGCACGGAGCCAGAGGCCATTGGCTGAATCAGTGGTAGTAGGCGTGGTAGGCGGGTTACATGTTGAGTGCATGGTACAACAGCCCTGTCAAAAGCATGAATGTGGAAAACCCATCACGCATACCACTCTACCAGTACAAATTGAAGAACTGGGTGATTATACACACTACTCAGTCACACATAAACACACGCAGACTTAATAATAATATTAACCTCAACAAAATTCCGAGCTGCAATTAATAAGAACTTAATTAGAGATGAAGATCTCCAGAGATTACACAAGTATTCAGCCAGCTAAGATGGAGATGGGCTTGCTTGATTTTTGAGGGTTAAAAGACGTTGAGATCCACTGATCCTGAAGACCATCCAGCTTCCTTTATTAAAGTTCAGTCCTCATGAAGAGGCGCGAACAGATGGGATGATATACAGACCACGTTAATGCGGTATATGAATCACTCAAAAAGGCACGCCTTACCTAGAAACTCTCTACCACAGATAACGCTTGATGATATTACAACATCTTGGAAATATATAGGAGCATGACATGATACCCATTTCTCAAAGAACTGTATTATGAAAGTGTCCTATTGTGATCACTAACTATCTTATGAACGTACTAGTTGCCTTAAAAGGTTTACTCTTGTAACATATGTAACACATGTACTGTATGTATTCGGTTAAAGCCAGTGTACCCTTTTGGTAAAACGACTGTCAAAATACATCCATACTTTATAAGAAAGATATATGTATAAAAAAAACTATGAGATTTTAAGCTAATTGCATTGTGTCATTAACGAGAAAACAGTGAAATTGTACTGAGATTGTTCGGATTCATTCCAACATTAAATTTTTGTCTTCGGATTACAGAAAATCACTTCAGAAATTTAGTTCATTCAATAAGAAATTAAAATGATGAAATTTAGCTCAAGTACGTTTACTAAGTTTACGAATACACCTGAGACAGGAAATATTTCAAGGAATATTTTATATGATATCATCGTCAACTTCACAACAAGTACTTTTTATGCATGTGAAACTGTGATCATTAATGTTTTTTCGAGATTACCTAATAGTATATAACTTGCTTCAAAGCCCGAACCCAAATGTTCATTCGATGCATGTATACGGTACTGTGCAGATCAAATGATAAGTACAATAACCAACTTTTCAGATTCGCAAGTGCTTAACACAATTTCTAATACTGATAAGCCAATAAGCCAATACTCACATGTTTACTCGATTATTTCCAAACATGTGTTGCAATTCATTTAGGGGACCTACTATACTTTTTTTATATCTCTAAATCAGTGCACCTCAGGCACAGTTATATCTCAGGATGCATGAAATCACCCCTGCCCTTATATCAAGTGTGCTTTCAGGTAGAGGGGCTTTGAAGTATTCACAGAAAAACATAATTAAAATTTCCTTGGGTATAGGCCTATACAGTCTTTTCAGCCGTCAAAGGTCAAACGCGATTGAGTGATAGTCGATGAAAAAGTAACAAATTGCATGGCTGCAAGCATATTAGCATGTAGGTTAAAAATATTCAAGTTTTTTCTTTTTCCCAATTCAGCAATTGTTGCTGAAAGGAGGGTAAACCTTTATAATTCCACTGTACATGTACACTGATATTGGACATACTGCAGGAATAAAGACGTCATTATTGTGTAAGCTGATTCTGTGACCTTTGTTTTGTAGAAAACAAAACTTGCAGGAAGATTTAAGATAAGGTATAGCATTGATTTTAACAATTTTAACGTAATTCGTACTTTATTTAAAGTTGGTTTAAGGCTGGTTTAAGGTTGATAAAATGATACCAATCCTTCCTGGAAATAGTTTTGTCTGGGGTGCTGATGTGCATATGTAAGAAAAGTGAAATAAATGTTCATAGGCTAACTGTTAGTTCGAATTTAAGTATGGATACACAGTCATTAAATTCATTAATGTCCACTGTGAGAATGAATACTGTCCTCTATTATTGACTAGTGCAGTGAAAACTTCAAATTTAAAAAATAATGTTTCCATTTTTCTCCAAAACGTGCAGACCGATTTAGCTGAAAATATCACAGTTTTCTGGTTGTATGTATATATCTTGATTCAAAGAGAAGAATGATACATTGAGAAGAACCAACATGGAAAATTTTCAGCTTAAAGGGACAGTATCGTCACGAACTCACGATCAACAGGGCACGGAATCAGAGTGCTAGTTTTAGATTAACTCGATGTCTGTTATAACACCCATATGATAAGGTTATATTTCCGTTGATGCTGCATAAATGAGCCAGTAATTTTCAGTCACTGTGTTCACCTTAAACTAGGACACTGATTCCATGCCCTGTTGAAAGTCTGCTCCGATCGTGACGATATTGTTCCTTTAATTCGTTGTTTCGTCATCAAGAAAATATTGGAAATGCATTGATATGTTTCGTGTTCATTCTATATCTAACGTGGAATTTTCGCGTCATAAAGTCGAAAATTCATTTAAGAAATATTTTACTAATTTTACTCCAAAAAAATATTTCAAGGAATTCTTTATACCATCATCAACTTTACACTACGTAATTAATGTAAAACTGTAATCATTTTATTATTGTTTTTATTTATTCTGATTTGTTGACAACAAATAGTAAAAGTTGGCTTCAATGATTAAACACAACATAATGATCAGTCCATCTTAACTAGTATAACTAGGTTTTTTTTAGGGGGTCTTATGAAAACTCTTTTTCGTTAAAGATTTGTATTGGATAAAAAAGATAAAAGCCTTCAAAACAAAATGTTTTAATAACCGCTTATTTAATAATATAGGTATTGCAGTATTTTATACAGCATCTATCACAATGTTATACGGTATACCATTCCAAGTGTTTTACATTATTCACCCCTTGGACATTTGGTCAATAAAATACAAATGCATTTGTCAGTTTTAATACAAAAACAGAAGGCGGTACATTGTAGGTATTATTGCTGGTATGCACCACGTATAAATGATTTGTTAGTATAACATTGTGGGTATACTCAGTACATTAAGTACATATCACGCTGTCTTCATAACAAAGTGAGGACTGGTATTGATTTCTTGGGAAGATGCGGGTGGGTGTCTCCGCTCAACCCCCCCCCCCCCCCCAACCACCTCCCTTCTTGTTCGTGAACAAACCATGTACGTCGAGACACAAAACACAAAGTATTTTCATATAAAGGCCTGTCTTAAAAATTCAATATTTTCGAAAAATTATTTGTTTTGTTTTCAGGTGTTTTTTTTGGTCTGAATTGTCTTTGGAGTGAACCGGAAAAATGGTTTTGTTGGTGATGGTGATAAACAAAAACATAATTATTTCTGTACTCCCATTTGTGAACAGTATATTCTTAGTATATTTCTGTCATATAGGTCTGTCAGAATGACTTCATTTTGTTTTGTTACATGACGTTAAAACATTATTTAGCCAGAAATTCCCAATTCTGTTGCTATTATGTTTCATTTCATCAGATTTGGACAACTAATGGACGATCAGAGCATACTGAGCATACTGATCGAAACGTCGAGTTGTACCCCCAGTTCTTTTCAGAACTAATTACTACTCAATTGAGATTCTTACATGGTGTCACCGCAATTAGTCTTACTTAAAATTTACATGGCCCTTTGTGTGTGGCTTCCTGTATACGCAAGAGCAATTATCACGCAAGTAAGGTATGGTTGTCAACATCAGACAACCAAATCCAACAAACATTTCACTGAACTGGGAATTATAAATTTACCAGTAATGGTCGAAAAAGTTGTAGGATTTGAATTATGTAGCAACAACATAACACTAACTACCATGTTGGTCTGAGTGTTTTGTACGAAACTGCATCATACACACTCTTAAAACTAAAGTGTTGAATCAACATTTTAAAGAGTTTGGTCAGTGACAAATCTTTATAAAGTTGTAGTTAACTTTTAAAAGTGTCGAATTAACATTGATAAAGTTAGACTTAACTTGACTCCGTGTTAATTCAACACTTTGTTTGAGTTGATTCAACACTTTAGTTTTAAGAGTGTAGTTTAAACTTCCACTGGTTGTTTTCTACATAGGCCTATACTTCTTTATACTATGAAAAGTAGAGATAACAATAATGACCTTTTATTTAGTATACTATTCGAGTTACAAGGGGTCCAATAGCCATTATTTGGTTTGCTCGATACTAAGATAAGCCGGAAGGCTCATCTCGCGCGTTCTCGTCCCAAACGTGACTCCCTCCCTCGATGGAGACCAAAGCAGCCCGAAGGGAGGTTCGCGTAGTCATTCATAAGATGATGAAATCGACGCTTTACCCTCGGCTTGGCATCCTCGCGTTCGCCCTCCCCCCTCTCGACGGCATGACTCCACTGAGTGATTGCAAATATAAGTGCATACACGACCGGGACCCCGGCCACGGCCCCGGCCCCGGCCCCCGATACACGAGACGTCTTCCGGCGATGAAGCCAAACTAATAATCGTGGCCAAGTAACATGTCAGACATCAAATATTAAAGAAAGTCACTCAGGTGTGGACAATATTTCCAAGGCGCATCCATATTAAAAACGAAACGATGGGTCAGCGACTTTTTTATGTCGACTTCTCGGCAGGATAAGTTGCATTTCATGTTGAGGGCGCCCTTCAAGTGGAGATTTCGCCCGTTACGTTTTTATTTCATTCGGAGAGACTATACTAAATGTGAGTGTATTTTGTAATCTGTGGTGAAGTCAAATGTTAGAGTCTTATGTTATCATGGTTACCAGTTACACAAATAACAGAAAGTACAACATTGGCAATTATCAGATCATCAAATTAACAAATTATTATCTAAAAACAGACCTGTTGTATAGTTGATACACGTATCAACAATCCTGACATTTCGTCTGAGGAGCTTTCTAAGTCACATTAGAGAAAACAGGGATTATTATACGGAATTTACAACAAAAAACTAGTACAATGTTGTCGTCATTTTCTCAAAAACGTGAACAGCTATTGTGATGAAATTTCACAGGTTAGTTTTTTTGATATTATATCTTTGAAAATTAGAGAGTTAAAATGAATGTAGTTTAGCAAATACAAATGTTATAAATTCCCTTTAAAGATATTAATTTATTCACATTCGTTGACAAAATACACATTTTTCTAAATCTATAACTTGTCATGACGTAGAAACCAGATAATGCATTTGCAGCATAACCTTTCTGTTTATTATTCGTTCTCTTCATTTTTTCATAATTTATATGGTTTACAAATAATTATATATAGGCCTATATATATATATATATATATATATATATATATATAAATATATATATATATAAATATATATATATAAATATACATATATATATAAAAAAAGATATAAAAAAATATATATATAGGCCTATATAAATATATATATATATAAATATATATATATATAAATATATATATATAAATATATATAAATATATATATATATATATATATATATATATATAAATATATATATATATATATATATATATAATAAATATATATATATATATATATATATATATATAAATATATATAATATATATATATATATATATATATATATATATATATATATATAATAAATATATATATATATATATATATATATATATATATATTTGTAAACCATAAAGCGGTCATGCAACAGCCGCTGTGGGATCGCTATCGTTCTCTCCGAAGAGGGGAGTCACATCGGCGAAGTGCGGGGAGAGATGGGCCCACATCTGGCCGCTTTCAATCGTGACTGAAACACAGCGAAGAAATGAAGTTAAGGACTTGTACAGTCGATCCCCAGTCGAGCGTGTCCACCATGCATCATTGCCTGGCCGGGAAGATACTGCCGAGTGTCATAAGGCTAAGCAATTTCTGCAGACACAAGAGCCATCATTAGTGCCTATATTAATGGAGACTAGTCTCTTTAAGGTCTTGAGAAATTATGGTCACTGTACTCAATGCTCTGTGACTCAGAAGCAACCTTTAGAACAAAACTAGGATAATAATAAATGTTTAATGTTTGGCGTTGATCAGAGCCAATACAAGCGGGGTATATACTTTTACGTATAGTCTTCATGGATTTCGTGTACCTGCCTTTTCGTATTTCTTTGGTCTTTAGTTAGCATTCTCTATGCATCAGTAACGTTAGGCACTCACAGAGGCAGAAAATACTCGTCACGTTACAGCCAGCGAGCGCGAAATGTTGTGCGATGGGGCGGGCTGGCGGGTTTGGCGCCTCGTACGCGTCGTACCTGAAAAGGTGGGAGCGATCCGCCGGGACGGAGAATTTTCATGTTACTCGCAATTCGACACGCAACCACTTGTTATCAATGCATATACGATTGAAATTTACTGATCTGGTGATTTGCTTTTGCAGTTTGCTTTTTGTGATGTTGGTTATTAATTGACCAATGGTAGCAGTCCGTAGACAAATAATTCAAGTTCCCTGAAGACTAACCATAAACAGTAAATACGATGCAGTTGTGTTAATATGATCTTGTCGTGTACTGCTGTACAAATTGCAAGCAAGTTTGCAGTTATTGGGTACGTCAAGGATCAAGACCAGTCTCGTGTTATGCCATACAGAAGGTCCGGTGAACAGACTATACACAGCAATGGCTGCTGCTGCCGTCTTGTCGTATTCCCCGACGACACGTTGAAAAGTGTAGGCCCATCATATTTTGCACTCGGCGTATTGACACCAGACTATTCGGAGAGTAGTTATTTTTCTTTATGAAAAGGGTATCGTGTACGATGGAAACCATACATAGACGCAATGGAGGCAAGAAGATTTTAATCGTACATTTTAATTGTATGACTGATGGTGAAAAGGATCATACAGTACAATATTGGACACAGCAATGTGCCTTGAATTGTCTCTGTTGGCTTGAATTTCAACTCGTGTATACAACCTAAATGGCCCATAATTTATAGTATTATTATATTTTTTCTATTAAGAGATGAGTATTATATAAATATTTGGTTGTCAAGTAGATGTTGATATGGTGTAACGCATAAATTGGATATAAGATATCACCATTCACTGGCTGCGGCTGTATTGATCCTCCCAAACGAGGATAACAGAGTGGAGAAACTGGGCTATGTTTCCTGCCGTTGTTTGTCAGTATTAAAAACCATGCCTTGAAGTTGATGATGGCCCCTGCAGAAATACCGCGGTCTGCCCTGGGGAAATCAAAATAGGGCTGTCAGAAACCAAAATTATCTCGCTAATTCGTTGTTCATTAGTCCCGCGCGTCGAGCCTGGCTCGCGTATCCCATCACGGGGCAAGACAGCGTGACGGCCCGGGTATACGGATCGCAATAAATAACATGATTCACTTCAGAGATCGTGCAGGCCTGAGGCCCCGACGTGTCATATGTATATTGTGTTGATAAACATTTCACCTCAAGAAGTCTTGCGCCGCAAAAGAAGTTCCTGACGTCGATTTTTTGTCACCTCCGCAACAAGCCATTTCCCCTCCGTGAATAATTGCAACGATTGTGTCGTATATAAATAGTACACACACACGTTGACACAGGATAACCTTCCATTTCCTTGGACATGTTGGAATTGGACTCCGAGTCGGAACCATTTTAGTTGGAACCGGGCTAGTTGCTAGTACACCCCCCCCCACACTACCCTCTACCCTAATCACACCCCCACACTACCCTCTACCCTAATCACACCCCACACTACCCTCTACCCTAATCACACCCCCACACTACCCTCTACCCTAATCACACCCCACACTACCCTCTACCCTAATCACACCCCCACACTACCCTCTACCCTAATAATACCCCCACACTACCCTCTACCCTAATCACACCCCCACACTACCCTCTACCCTAATCACACCCCCACACTACCCTCACCCTAATCACACCCCCACACTACCCTCTACCCTAATCACACCCCACACTACCCTCTACCCTAATCACACCCCACACTACCCTCTACCCTAATCACACCCCCACACTACCCTCTACCCTAATCAACGTTTTGTTTCAATCTAATAAGTCTTGGGTCAGAAACGACAGGGAAAAAAGGGTTCCCATGTTTCAAAACCCCTCTTTTTGCTTGGGGTGTGGGTGGGGTGGGGTGAGTGTTGTGGGGTGTTGTGGGGTGGGGGTGGGGTTGGGCGGGGGTGAAGGTGGGGGTAGAGGGGGGTAGGGTGAAGGTCAAGGGAGGTCATTGAAATTTTGGAATCATCCCCGCCTCGTACCCCTTTGGCAATATGTAGGCCTATGTATATTTCACTCAGCTATCGGTAAAATTCGTAGGCGTGCGTGGGGCCTATTCATCACGGGGTGTGATCCATTCCAACATTATAATGAATGCCACAAAAATGCCGTATTTTCTCGTTAATGTAATAACTTTCTATACATCTCATTTAATTCATATAAAGTATGGATCCATTTACTGACATTTTGCTCATCGGTGTACACTCCCTGTTAAAGTGATGAGACGGGTATGAAAGTATGAACCCACCCTGGACTTTTGGCAATTTTTTTCATAACATAAGAAGATTTAAAATGCGACACTTTCCCTAATTTGTTGTCACTATACTTTTATTTGAAACACGCTGAGTATTTTTGTTGAATACTTTTGGTTATACCATTTCTTAGCCTACCATTTGTTTCCTTTCTATTCAAAAATTAGTCTGCACCTCATGATTCATATATCACGTTGGTGACACGAGCTATAAGCATTTTAACAGGTGTACCATAGTTTTCTTGTAAGTATGCGGATTTAATTAAAGGGATGGTGTAGCATCTCATAGTGCACGTACATTTCAATCCTCTAGTTTTCAAGATATTATATATAGGCCTATCAATACTACTATAACCTATGAACATTTCAGAGAAAATGTCGAAAAACTGTAGCATTTTCTGTTATAGGGCAATATTTGTTTTACAAAAAGTAGCCGGAGGACAACTTTGTGTAAATTCGACAAAACGATTTATGTTTTCACTGAATTGATAGCACTTCGGATCGTGTTCGGGATTATTGATAGTGATAGGGGCCTACTTGTTCCAACACGTACTCGAGTAGATTTTGTGCTCGTACTCATGAAAAAGTACGGTACTAGACTACAACTGTAGTGTTGGAGTAGCCTATGAGTACTTGTACCCGTCCGTATTCGTACTCGAGTGCATTTTTCTGTACTTGTACTCGTACTCATGAAAAAGTACTCCACTACAACTGTCGAGTTAGAGTATGAGTACTTGTACCCGTTTTCGTACTCGAGTACATAATTTTGTCTGGATTCGTACTCGTACTCATGAAAAATACTCCGCTACAAGTCTGCTGGTAATTACAGATGTTGTACCATCCCTTAAAGATATTGTACCGGGTACTCGCTGCTAATCTTTTGACATTTAATTGGGCAAATATGAATTACAGTTGTTAACCGGTGAAGTGTACTGATTATGCCAGTTATCCAAAATCCAGTTTTTAGTTATAATCAGATGACTAACTATTGGAAACAATGTTGGCACACAAGCTATGTATAATACACAATTTGTGTGTACAAAGGGCAATCTACATTTTGTCTTCAAAATCAAATTATAAGACTTAATTGGATAAAATTGCCTGAACAAGAGATTCCGTGATTTCACCATGCAACGCAAACCCGCACAAGGGTACACATGTCCGTATACTAGCAGGAGTTCCTAATATACACGAAACGGGCTAGATTTGTTTTATTGCAGTGTCCTTCGCACGGAAATCCCCACTAATTTTGACGCGGTTAAATGTCACATTAGAGTGACAACGGGCACTTTTTAATGAAGAGAAAACTGATATAACACCGGAGGGATCATGCTGTTTGACAGTGAAAATTTATTGCGTTTGCGACTGGACGATTGAGAACGCTACCCATCTACCGTGAAGAGAGAGACAGACATAAGAACGCCCCAAAAACTTGGAAAAACAGACGTTGAGCGGAACCGAGACGTGATGGTTTCCCCGGACGAGGCTCACACCACCGGGGGATTTTATTGGCCCTCATCATCGGCTCAGAGGGAGCGGGGTAGCCCGCAGCGATGTACCGGACGGTAAACGCGGTTAGCTCCGGACTTCGTAATCCGAGCAGCATCGTATGTCTCGCATGCTGAGCTGGGCCAAACATTATGAGACGTGTCTGCCACATGCTTGAGACAAAAGAAGAATTAGTATGCCATAATAATTAATGGTATATTATATACGCACTGAACATGTCTCGTCAGCTAAAACTCATTACCACGTTGGAAATTAAACACAATGTAAACACGCGAGCACTAAACATTAACGTTAGCCTCTCAATCAACATGTAGGCCTATACGCATGTTTGAAAATAGAATTAACACTTGAACAAAAGACAGCCTGCCGTCTGACATATCAATTATTTCCGTACATACAGGGACAAAAAGACTGGTTTGGGGAAAATGAAATCAATATTCAATTCATAGCGTAAGCATACACGAATTGTGAAGTCTTTATTATAGGCTTAATGATTTATTTGTATAAATAATTTCCTTGATAAAGATTGATGACTTTCGCAGCATATTCTCTTGGAATATAACCAAATCACATGAATGTGAGAAGTGTAGGCCTAGTTCATTTATCAACTTCTATTTATCAAGCCTCTGCAGCCCTATATTCTATGTAGACTATGTAAACTCCAAAATACATAACTAATTACAGTTTTACATCAAACACATGTAAAGTTGAAATGGTCTATAAAAACCTCCCTTGAAATCTCTCTGTCAGAGGTGCTATCATTTAAGACAAATTTGTAAAATAATTTCCTAAATGAATGTTTAATGATGATGATGATGTTGCTGAAAATGCTGTTGATAATTGTAGTGAAAGTAGTGGTAGTGGTGGTGGTGACCGATGGTGTTGTTGGTGGTGACCGATGGTGTTGTTGGTGGTGACCGATGGTGTTGTTGGTGGTGACCGATGGTGTTGTTGGTGGTGACCTATGGTGTTGTTGGTGGTGACCTATGGTGTTGTTGGTGGTGACCTATGGTGTTGTTGGTGGTGACCGATGGTGTTGTTGGTGGGTGATGGTGTTATCATAGGGATTCAGTTGGGTCTAATGCAATTTTTACCATGGATGTGGGAGGTGGGTTGGGGTTTCCGATTTTGGGGTTTAACAGTGAAAAGGGAAGCTTGGTCCTTGTGTTTCTTCATGTATGCCTATCATGGCGATGACCTCAAGCATTGGGACCCGGGGTTTTTACTTGGCTGAGCTTCTCATTTATTTGCATTTTCCTCTGTATGTGAATAATGTGTTAAATTTATGTCAACTTTAAATTTTAATATTTCATTAAACCTTCAGCATAACATATATCCGACAACAAATATATTATGCTATTGATTGACATAGATATAAAAGTTCCAAGTTGCCTATTCTCTTATAAAAATTTACAAAATGAGATTTATACCTTTGTGTATACCTTTGGTCTTCTCATACTAGGATAAACGTACACAATTCCCAAGCAGTCTACTTAAGCAGCAGCGTCTCACTACAGACTTCTGCATTCTCCTGAAGTCTTAATTGTCCTTGTCACCATGCAAAGCTACAAGTCTCACTTAAACGTAAATAGTTTTACATAAAATTTAGTTACCTGGGCCCAATTTCATGCTACTAAGCAGAGAATTTTGCTAAGCAAATATTTTTGCTAAGCATTATAAAACAGACTACCAGCCAAAATTCATACATTTTGTATGAAAGTGTGGCTGGTAACCAAAGAAATCCATCTACTTAGCAGTTCTAGAAAGTTGGCCCCTGGTATCAAGTCATGATGATCATTTCAAACGTACCTTAAAATCGTTCTGTCTGAGGTGCTATTGTTTATAAGAAAAATCAATGTTATTCACCAATTTAAACCTCTGAATTTTGCTGACGAGCTGTGTACTTTTCCTCTGTATGTGAATAATGTGTTAAATTGATGTCAACTTTTAATGTACTACTCAAAACAATTTAGGGAACAAAACAATTTAGGGAACACCGGAATAATCTCAGTTAAAGCAAGATCATTTATTTCAGATAAACACAATGTTTCACAGAATTGATGAGAAACAACTGCACAATGAAACAGATGATAAAGGATGGATGTAGTGATTACACATTTCATGACATGACTACTGAAAGAGAGAGGGGGATGCAAATGAAAATCCCGGTTCATGGAACATTTCAATAACGGGTGTGACCACCTCTTGCAGTAAATCCGGTGTCCCTAAATTGTTTTGTTCCCTAAATTGTTTTGAGTAGTATATTTCATTTTGCTCAATTATTTTACTGTTTAATGTAAAATTGTCTATACTTTTTCATTTTAGATTGGTTTAACTTTTAATATTGTTTTAATACAGGGCCCTCAAGGAAAGCAGTTCTTTAACTGAGGAGGCTACCCTGTTAAAATTAAACAGTAAATAAATAATAAATAATAATTTCGACGGTATCACTGGAGGGTTCATGAGTGACAAAGGGGTCAACCATGATTTCTGAACACTCCACGTGTTTCTTGTTTCAAGTTATGAGCCCACGTGGCATCCTGTTGGTCGTGTATCCATCCTCCCCCCCCCCCCCCACACACACACACACAGACAGACACACCAACTTTGGACCCGTCCCTGAAAGACATCTACATCCAGTGTCTGTTTTCGTGATTTCTGGAGCATCAGGTTCACGTTTTTGACATATCCCGAGAAACGAATCCTGCGTCTCAATTTTGGGGTTTTGTTTCAGAGAGTTCACCCTCTTAAGTACTTGCCCAGGCTCTCCTTCCCCTGACGGGCCATAAATTACGGCTCTGCAGCGGGTAGGGCAAAGAAGAAGTATAACAAGCTCGGCTTGGGGTCCCGCTGCGCGGCGCGTGTTATAGTTTCACAAGCACGATGTTCATGTCTGTCCGGCACGCGACCGCTCCCGGGCCGCTACCGCTATATAACCCACATCACCTGGGGCATTACTGCCAGTTAATGATGCCTTAATTGCACGTTAATCGCCACACTACTTCCATCACTTCCATCCCGCATGGGCCGAAGTGGATCTTGGTTTATGGGCGATCGATCGAGTCCCTGTATACCACATGACTACATGGAGGGAGGGAGCCATGTCATTAAGACCCGCAAGTTAGCCCGGCCCCGGGTTGGGAGACCGATATCCCACACCAATAGAACGTTAGAACGGGAGGCACTTCTCGTCAGGACAGCAACAAGAACCCTCTTTATGCCAAATGATGACAGAACACAGGACAGATCATAATAACAAAACTGGAGTAGGCCACCGACGACAGAGAAGAGAAGACGTTCGGCACGCCGGGAAGTGAAAAAATACCCCCGCCAGATGGAATAGGTGTGGCGTTAAACTCACCAACACAGACCGCATGGTACCGAAAGTCAAAAAATATCCGATGGCTTGCTATGGAAAACTCAGCAGGCACTGAGCCGTACATCTTCACCTAATGTGCCGCTGTGGTTCACGTTTAACTGCCTAATTCTGTCCCCTCTGATATTCCCAAAGTCTTTCATACTTCTGTTTCCGATTCAGTTTAGATGAAGAAAATGTTATCAAACGGATGCCGACATGGTCGCCTTCCATTAAGTCAGCGCCTTGCTTGCTTGAAAGACTGAGCAACAAAGAGTACATTTTTAATGACAATCTTTTTTTAATAAAGGCCGCAATTACAAAGACCCCCACCGTAAGAAATTGTATTAACCTATTTTCCTTCGTTCACATCACAGACGTAAATTACAACTAGACAGATAATCAACATCTATTAAAACCAGTACCGTAGGCCTATGTAAATCTATGAAATGAAATAAGCTAAATCAAAAAAGGACAACCAAACATGATTAATATGTAAACAAAAAGTTTTAAAAACTCCAAAATGATTTCGCTGAATCACAACACGACAACAAAATCAAAATGGTATTCTTTTGAGAAACCATAACAAAATAATTAACACTATAACTACACCAGATTAACACTTGAATGAAAATCTGTCTGACACTGATAAAACAACTGTTTAATAGACCCCTATATACTGGGTTTAAATTATGGGATAAAACTGGGTCAATTATACCATTAGGCCTACCATTTTACCTTATAAATATTGAAATATAGACTATAGGCCTATAGGAGAATATTTATAAGTATGGCCTATGTAAGTAAATTTTAATATGCAGATTTGTATGATTAATTGTGCCCTTGTATTATTATGAAGTCTACAACAGATGTTTTATGTTGGAAACATACATGAGAGTACAAGATAGCCTATTCTTGCTGCCAAAATATTCAACACTGTTGAAATATGTTTTCCTGAAGACGATCAGAGTATACTAAACGAAACGTCGAGTTGTCAAACCACCGGTTCTTCTCAAAACCAACACACTATTACATTTCATAAGAGATATTACATCATGCTACCCCAAACTGCTTATTACGATAGATGCTCTGTTTTCGAGTTTGGAAGTTGTAGGATAATGTCTGTGATTTAAAACTAGGCCTATATCCGGCGAGAAAAAACATTCATGTTTAGCTTAGGCCAACTCATCGTTTTAATGTTAAAATCGACAGCATCAGTGATTGAAAATATACCCAAAAAGGCTTTGGAAGTCAACAAACATTTACCAAGAACAAAACAAACAGCAGATTTATTTCGAGAGAGAAAGAAATTGTTGGGAAATGAGGCGAGGAAATGTCATCACCACGTCACAGATTGAGAATTCATCATCACCACCGCCCGTGGCCAGAAAATCTGTGGGGGATTGAGGAACGAGTGAACGGCATTAAAATACTCCGAGGCAGATGGGTCGCTCGAAAGACAACCAACTTGATATACGTAAAAGTGACTTGGGCTTGCTTGGGAAGAGGAAAAACGGCCTCTCTAACGGAAAGCCCAGAGGCTGTATAAATATACGTGTTTCAAACACGCACTAACAAGGGGAAGAGACTTTACAATGAGTTCAGCGATCCGGAGCAGGTTGCTTCAGGGGATGTTTCTGGGCCCTGTACAAATCCTGATCGAGATATACCGGTAAAAAAAAATCAGGGGTTGGCCACGTACTGCTAATGGCAAACACGGGTCAGCCTCACTGCATAACCAGTTAACACATGGGTGAAAGGCCCTGACCAAAGAAAAACAATCACAACAGGATTCTTTCCTGAGAACGTTTTATGGAAGTCATCTCAAAATTCAGTGCATTAAATACCGGTACCGATTTTCTCTTAACGAAACAACAATTTGAGCTGATAGTTTCTGTACATCTTTTGAGATTCTTATAAAGAATAGAGGTGAATTTACAGATATTTTACCATATGCCATAATGATAGTTTATGAAGATCAACAAAAAGGAAATTTGCAAAGGAAACAATCTGAAAGTTTAAACTGGTCCGAAAGCTTCTTATAAAATTCAATTCAAATTAGTTGTCGTCACATCACGGTCATTAGAGGGCAAACTTTATTTCCCATAGCAGACGATAAGGCGCGCCATTTGAATGTCGATCTATACGCATGTGTTTTGTTTATCGATACACATTTAGTTGCTGGACGGGAACTCTCTTCTTTTTCTTCAAGATGAAAGTATTTCAGATGGATTAATATCTCAGGATGATTAACACTTGATGTTGTACTGGCCCATTACTGGGAATAAAGAATTGCATATTTATAAGAGAAAATCAAATATTGAAAAGAAAGGAAAACTGACTTACTTGAAAGGTATGCAACATGTTTAATTATAAGATTATCAAATTAGTGAATTATTATCTAAGAGTATGATTGGTTTAAACTTGGTACAAGTATCAATCATTCTGAGAAATGATTCCATCTGAAATGTTTTATCTTAGAGGGGAAAAGGGAATTGCAATGTTGAAACAAAGTTGCCATCCGGCAATTTTTGTAAAATATAACAAACTGTTTCATTAATTTCTCAAAAACGCAAAACCCTGTTGTGATAAAACGTGTACTGGTTGTATTTATAATATATTTCTTGAAAATTAGAGGGTCAAAATGAACATATATTTCCAAATACCAATGTTGTACCTTCCTTTAATATAGAGATAATAATGATGACATCTGACATTTTTGGACAACTGAATAATGAACAGAACTGGCACAGAGTTGCAGCCACAAAACATCTTGGGTTTGTACTGTTCAGGGTATCGAGATTTTTAACATAGATCTATTCTGTTTCCAAAATGAAGGATCCTCAGCCAGAATTTCGTGAAATGTCTCAAGCAACTTTTCAAGGAAGGATTTAAATCAGTGAATTTTAGAATTTATTCCAGAAAAAAAGGTACCAAGTTCAGGTAAAACTAAACATGTAGGATTTGTATGAGGAGATATTTGTACAGGGTCATTTGTGAACAGACAATGCCTGTACATATTACTGTCATGTCGCCCCCCTCCTTAAAGCGGTTGGACATATCCCATCTCCGCTATATATAATGCTTTATTTCCAATAAAGAAAATCGCGAACTTATTTTGGGGGAGTGGGAAGTGATTTTTAGCGAGAATAAAAAAATATCAGTAAATTCACTGTACACACTAAAAACTAAAGGTGCAAAAAAGGTGCAGACCCACTAAAAAAGGTACAAAGTTGCACTTTTCTCTAAAAAAAGGTGCAAAGTTCATTTTTGTATGAAAAAGGTGCAACTTTGCACCTCTTTGAAGATATACGAAAATGGAGTGAAGTTGAAGGTGCAAAACTGCACCTTTTGGAAATAGTTTCTGTGCATATTTGCGTTACATATATTTTTATGTTGTATAGATAGCGTTACATAGATTATTTGAATAGCTAATCGCTAATCATTAAATGTTGAACCTCAAAGGTGAGTATTTGAACCTTTACATGGGGTGCAAACTTGCACCCCATTTTTGGGGTGCAAATATGCACCCTAAAGGGTGCTCGTGGTGTTGCATTTGTTAGCACCCCAAAAGGTGGACATTTGCACCTTTATTTTTTAGTGTGTACCGTACCTCTGCGGCGCTTATCGTGCATGCTGTTGACGTGATGATGGTAGAGCGATTGTGCAAAATCCATACTGCGCAGTCCTTCGTCTGATCCCACTTCTGCACTATTTAGACCAAAGAATCAAGGAGCAAACTTGTGATAGCCGGCTGCCTGTTTGAGGTAACTATCTTGGAAGGTGGGAGTAATTCCACGCAGGACTCTTGTCTCTCCAAATAACTCAAGTTAAACTAGTGCTTGCCAATAGCAATGTGCTCCAGCAGAGCGCACTCATGCAAACGCCAAAAAAATGGATGTCTGAACTTGCACCCTCTTTCTTTCAACTATAAAAATTGTATGCTGTAATTATCTGCATATTAGAGCGCCTTTACAGAAAGTTCAACATTCGATTTTTGTTAAAAGTTTGTTCACGGCTGGGTTGTCTTGTTTATGTTGAAAAGGTGTTTTTACCCCGTCGTGTATTTTATTGGTTCCGGGGTATTGAGCTTATAAAGTATGGAAGAAGTAAGGATTGCATGCAGGCATGACCAAGGTCCGTATTGCTCCAGTGCTGCTATTATTACGGGGTACATCGGTTAGTGAGATTTCGTTTATTAATCTGCTCTGAGTTTGAATTAACAGTCAACGTGTTATGTTGGTAGTCGGCACGACGTGTGCTGGAGCTAATGAATTTGTATCCATATCGGAAGGAGTCACAATAGGTTCCATTTATCCTTTCAAAAGAACAACCTTGACTTGGAAAACCGCATTACATGTTCGATAATTACAATGACAAAAGGTAGTTTTTGTAATAGAAGAAAAACAAGTTGAAAAAAGTACACGGCGTATGACGAGATTAAAGGGAAAAACAAGCTGGCAAGAGTTGGGAAACTGCATAACATGTTCAGTAATAATAATGACAAAATGGGGTTTTTATATAGAAGAAAAATGTTGCGTTCATATGACGTGTTTAAAGGGAAGATACAACATTGATAAGTGGCACAACTAGGTTGCTTACTCTCTTCATCAAATATACACAACCAAACTGTGAAATTACACCTTATTACATTATATCGTAAACGAGAAAATGTTGAAAATGCATTCGAATTTTGTTCCATTGACATAATTCTAATGAGAAATTTAGGAAAGAATATACACCGGTACTCCTTCCTAAATTTAAACTGGAAATTATAGTACACTTTAACATTCGAAAAAAAAAATACAAATCTACAAACTCCAGTATAGTTTTTCTCAGTCAGCGTTTAGAGCCTCAGCCGGCCAATAAGAAACAAAGACAAAAAACAAACAAAGAAACAATAAACAAAGGCAAAATAGAAACACCTGTTTTAAGGGGCTTGCTGAATTACACAGATTCTCGGCAAATAATTCATGGAGATTTTTCCCGACTTATTAGTATGGACCCTGATTTTAATGTTCCATTTAGGGGAGGGGATTTTCACGCCTATTAGTGACCCTATCTTCTTCTTCGGTTGATAAATTTTACAAAATTGTTTGTACAAGTATGCTCACTTTCTTTGAATTCAGATCTGCATTAAAGAACTAATCTTTGAAAGTCTTCGGCTTGTAACGTTGTGTTGTCGTTTTATCGAGAAAATAATGAAAATACCTTCAGATTATTTGTATTCATTCTAATGTGAAAATCGATCATCAGCTGATGATCCAATTCAGGATTAGACATTAAGTAAAACTTGTAACTTTGCAAGGTGAAGAGGATAAGTAAAGACTATTTGCGGTGACGCCATGTTGAATTTTCAATTGAGTCGTAATTAGTTCTGAAAAGAACTGGAGGTTACAACTCGACGTTTCGATCAGTATGCTCTGATCGTCTTCAGGAGAAGACGTTAGGCTTTTAGTTATGCTTCCTCGGCAACATGTCACATGACAAATTATTTATCAGGATGTTTGGTGCCATCATCATCTCAAAACCAAGTAAGGTTTGAAATCATTTCTTCGGGTTAATTAGTGTTGTTAACCCTCTCTAAAGAGAAGGTACAACATATAAGTAAATGTCAGATTATCAAATTAATTAATAAATGTCTTTAAAAAAGTGTACTTGATGGTGCCATGAGCAATGACCGTTGGAATGGGGCCTTATAAATCTAACGATTGATTGATTGATTGACGTTAAGTTGGTAAATGTATCAATCATCATAATCAAACTTTCACGTATATTGTTTTCATTATATGTCTTGATAATAAGAGTTAGTTTTGTATTTCCAAATACCAATGTTGAATCATCAAATTAAAGCTTTCATAGTTTGGTTTCCAATAAGTATCCAGATCCTCGATAGATATGTTCGGACATAATGATCTTTCACAAAAAACGATATTAAATTATGAATTGTAAATTCGACA